>CM051455.1:131296963-131346091 GCA_028274465.1 Plantago ovata
TTGGTATCAATCCATAAAATCACATCACCTTTAATTGTCGACCCTTAACCCTTAAATTCAGAACCCAATTACTACTTCCATCAATATCTAATTTTCCAAATCCTTGAATCACTTAATTCACTCATAAAACTTTTCTAACTGTCCAAAAATTTCAATTTCACTTCACTCCTAAAACTTTTCTAACTGTCCAAAAGATTCAAGCCTAATTTCCATTAGCACTATTGGTATCAATCCACAAAATCACATCACCTTTAATTGTCAACCCTTAACCCTTAAATTCAGAACCCAACTACCATTTAAATCAATATCCAATTTTCCAAATCCTTGAATCACTCAATTCACTCCTAAAACATTTGTAACTGTCCAAAAATTCCAATTTCACTAGTCAAGATTCAATCTTAATCTCCATTAGCACTATTGGTATCAATCCATAAAATCACATCACCTTTAATTGTCAACCCTTAACCCTTAAATTCAGAACACAATTACCATTTCAATCAATATCCAATTTTCCAAATCATTGAATCAGTCAATTCACTCCTAAAACTTTTCTAACTGTCCAAAAATTCCAATTTCACTTGTCAAGATTCAAGCCTAATCTCCATTAGCACTATTGGTATCAATCCATAAAATCACATCACCATTAATAGTCAACCCTTAAATTCAGAACCCAATTACCTTTTCAATCAATATCAAATTTTCCAAATCCTTGAATCACTCAATTCACTCCTAAAACTTTTCTAACTGTCCAAAAATTCCAATTTCACTTGTCAAGATTCAAGCCTAATCTCCATTAGCACTATTGGTATCAATCCATAAAATCACATCACCTTTAATTGTCAACCCTTAAATTCAGAACCCAATAACCTTTTAAATCAATATCCAATTTTCCAAATCCTTAAATCACTCAATTCATTCCTAAAACATTTGTAACTGTCCCAAAATTACAATTTCACTTTTCAAGATTCAAGCCTAATCTCCATTAGCACTATTGGTATCAATCCATAAAATCACATCACCTTTAATTGTCAACCCCTAACCCTTAAATTAAGAACCCAATTACCATTTCAATCAATATCCAATTTTCCAAATCTTTGAATCACTCAATTCACTCCTAAAACTTTTCTAACTATCCAAAAATTCCAATTTCACTTGTCAAATATTCAATCCTAATCTTCCTTAGCACTATTGATATCAATCCATAAACTGACATCACCTTTAATTGTCAACGCTTAAATTCAGAAGCCAATTACAACTTCAATCAATATTCAATTTTCCAAATCCTTGAATCACTCAATTCACTCCTAAAACATTTCTAAACTGTCCAAAAATTCCAATTTCACTTGTAAAGATTCAAGCCTAATCTCCATTAGCACTATTGGTATCAATCCATAAAATCACATCACCTTTAATTGTCAACCCTTAACCCTTAAATTCAGAACCCAACTACCATTTAAATCAATATCCAATTTTCCAAATCCTTGAATCACTCAATTCACTACTAAAACTTTTATAACTGTCTAAAAATTCCAATTTCAATTGTCAAGATTCAAGCCTAATTTCCATTAGCACTATTGGCATCAATCCACAAAATCACATCACCTTTAATTGTCAACCCATGACCCTTAAATTCAGAACCCAACTACCATTTAAATCAATATCCAATTTTTCAAATCCTTGAATCACTCAATTCACTACTAAAACTTTTATAACTGTCTAAAAATTCCAATTTCACTTGTCAAGATTCAAGTCTAATTTCCATTAGCACTATTGGTATCAATCCACGAAATCACATCACCTTTAATTGTCAACCCTTAACCCTTAAATTCAGAACCCAATTACCATTTCAATAAATATCCAATTTTTCAAATCCTTGAATCACTCAATTCACTCCTAAATCTTTTCTAACGGTCCAAAAATTCCAATTTCACTTGTCAATATTCAATCCTAATCTTCATTAGCACTATTGGTATCGATCCATAAACTGACATCACCTTTAATTGTCAACGCTTAAATTCAAAAGCCAATTACAACTTCAATCAATATTCAATTTTCCAAATCCTTGAATCACTCAATTCACTCCTAAAACATTTCTAAACTGTCCAAAAATTCCAATTTCACTTGTCAAGATTCAAGCCTAATCTCCATTAGCACTATTGGTATCAATCCATAAAATCACATCACCTTTAATTGTCAACCCTTAACCCTTAAATTCATAACCCAATTACCATTTCAATCAATATCCAATTTTCCAAATGCTTGAATCACTCAATTCACTACTAAAACTTTTATAACTGTCTAAAAATTCCAATTTCACTTGTCAAGATTCAAGCCTAATTTCCATTAGCACTATTGGTATGAATCCACAAATCACATCACCTTTAATTGTCAACCCTTAAATTAAGAACCCAATTACCATTTCAATCAATATCCAATTTTTCAAATCCTTGAATCACTCAATTTACTCCTAAAATTTTTCCAAAAATTCCAATTTCACTTGTCAAGATTCAAGCCCAATTTCCATTACCACTATTGGTATCAATCCACGAAATCACATCACCTTTAATTGTCAACCATTAAATTCAGAACCCAATTACCATTTCAATCAATATCCAATTTTCCAAATCCTTGAATCACTCAATTCACTCCTAAAACTTTTCAAACTGTCCAAAATTCCAACTTCACTTGTCAAGATTCAAGCTTAATCTCCATTAGCACTATTGGTATCAATCCATATAATCACATCTCTTTTAATTGTCAACCCTTAAATTCAGAACCCAATTACCAATTCCATCAACATCCAATTTTCTAAATCCTTGACTCACTCAATTCACTTCTAAAACTTTTCTTACTTTCCAAAAATTCCAACTTCACTTGTCATGATTCAAGCCTAATCTCCATTAGCACTATTGGCATCCATAAAATCACATCACCTTTATTTGTCAACCCTTAATTTTAGAACCCAATTACCACTTCCATCAATATCAAATTTTCTAAATCCTCGAATCACTCCACTCACTCCTAAAACTTTTCTAATTGTTCAAGAATTTCAACTTCACTTGTCAAGATTCAAGTCTAATCTCCATTAGCACTATTGGTATCAACCCATAAAATTACCTCACCTTTAATTGTCAACCCTTAAATTCAGAACCCAAGTACCACATCACTAGAACCTAATTTCCACATCACCTATAGAAGGATCGAATACTTGAGAATGTAAAGTTGTGGAATAGTAAAATTCTGCTGCAAGATGAACACACTAAAGAAAGAGTTTGTACGCAAAGATATTGAAGTAAATTAACTTTAACAAAAATGGTAACGGGTGACTAGTTCGCAAGAAGTTATTAAAATGGTGTGACATAGTGAAGTTAAAAAGGAACTTAAACATACTTAAAATTTGTTGAAAATGTGTGGTAAGTGAAGTAGTGAGGTCACTTGAAGACACTAAAAGAAAGATTTTATTTGCAAGGACATTAAAGCAGTAATTAAAAAAGACAACACGTCTTATTTTTTTCTGAAGGGATGTGAACTAGTAATGCTTTAGCTTATCATTAATGGAAGACGTTTTGCTCAAAAAACATTTGTGAAAGGAGATTAAATTTAAGAATATGTGAATAGTCTTCACATTTAAGAATATGCAAATAGTCTGAGCTATACAGAATCCAACACTAAATAATTTGCAATACAATAAAATCAGAAGGACCCGTACCTGATCAATGTTGAAAGAACCACAGCTCTCAGTTGAGTGCGAAACAGAAAACCGCAGAAAACAGACTACCAAAGCAAGCCATGAGATTTAGAATAGTGAAATTTGATGATAATAATCATGAAAAGAAGAGGAAATTTCATGATAAACAACTGTTTAATTAACATTAAAAAATATTGACCTGATCCATATGTTCACACGTCAAAACACCAAATATGCAAGGGACACCTGCAAATTATGGTCAAACAAAAGTTAAACCACCATAGAAAAGGTGCAGAAAACCAAACCCACCCCTCACTCAAGTGAGTTCATTAATATCCAAGACGGGTTACCTAATACGCCTTAGAAATTCGAACCCATCCTGTGGAGGACCGGAATCAAAATCAAAGGCAGGCTTCTGAAGGCTACTGTAATCTTCATCACTGTCATCGTCTTCATTCAGTTCATTGAACTCTCCTTCAAGATCTATGCAGCCTGTTGTAAGGACAAACATCTTTATAAGGACAACCAGCGAATGTTTCACTCATGTTTGCCACAGTGGAGTGTGAGTGAGAAATATAGAACCCTGAAACACCCAACATTGCTACTTATCTTGTTCAAGCAAGCAGAGTTTTACTTTCTAGTGTGGTCCCTATTTCCCCCCTTCACACTCAAGAGAGAAAAAGAAAGAAAGAATGCTTACAAATATATCGAAGCATTGTTCAATCACACCATAACTACTCGATGGTTCTAATATTTCAGCTCGGTGCCATGGTATTAATAAACTGAACTTGAATATTGTTCATATTTTTTGTTTTGCATCTTTTACCACAATCTCCTTACATACATAAAAAAAACATTCATAATAAGCTTCTACTTTCAACATATGTGTTGAACAACCCTGGTCTATTAGAAGTTTAGTGTATCGATTATTTTTAAAGCTCTACGTCCATTAAGCATCATCATGTGAGAGTTGAGAGTCTGAGACTGCCTTAATAAAAAACTTGAAGAAAACAAATGAGAAATATGTCACACATACAACACACAAGAATGAAGAGTAGATGGTTTAACATCTCTAGGGCTTTAAAATAGAATATATAGAGGACATAATTGAATTGAAGAAGTGATGAAATGAGTAAACTTTACATGATTTCATTTGGCAACAGTAATCTGTATTCCATAAACCCATTCAATAGATGTCTTACCTTAATTTATACCAGCTGATAGCACTCCGGAGGCACCTGAGTTGGCCAAAGCATCATAGTGGGTTGTATCGTCTCTAACCTATAGGACAAAATCAAAGAGATGTCTGTAAAAGCAAGCTAACCAATATATACCGTATATAAAACACAAAAGAATATAGTCAGCTCAGCGGACATGGATAAATACATAATGAACACATTGCAGGACCGAGGCTGAGCGAAAAACCCACAAAGCAAACTGACAATTGAATATGTGAATAGAGAGCATACCACAACTCCAATAAACACAATGGCTTGATACTTCCAAGACTTCCCAAGCTTCTCAACAACAATGCCAATTTCAAAGCTTCCGGGTACCCAGACAACCTAGTGGGTGGTTCCGAAAAATGAACATTCAGCAACAAAAACTAACATTGATGGCACATGTTAAAATAAGGAACAAAATCAAGCTGCCAATTGATATCAACACGACCACCAAAAGCACTCTAACCAATTTCATAACTGTTAGTTTTCAGGCGTGCATTTCCTTCTATTAGAAAACATAAGCAGATGATTTGTAAGGATGTTTCACCTGCTTGAGCAGGTTTTGTTTACAATGGTGCATTATGTACTATGTAATATGCAATTACAACACCATTGCTCCGATGCTTAGCATTTCAGAGAAGACACTAGCAACATAAACACAGCAACAAGACCATTAGCTTGTAGCGATGTGCACAAAATGACTTGTTAATTCATATCATCAATGTATTTATGTTCAGTGCGAATGATTACAAACAACAGATGAATGAATCCCCTATACCCCCAAACAAGATAAATCAGGGTCCATGGAAAATGAAATAGTCACAACTTATCCAGTTGCAGCAGATCCAGTGAAACCCAACTAAAATTTGAAAGGAAGTCCAGACTACAAAGAAATGACTTACCAACAACAAAACACGACCTCCCAAAACCACTGTACGCACAAAACGCGGCCCGTACCTACCTCTCTGTTGATTCAACAGTCTACACTCTAGCATAAGAAGAGTAGATAAGAAGTAATATTAGCACTATTCATCACGTATATAAGCACAACGAAGCATATAACACAGACAGACCAAAACGAGAGAGAGAGAGAGAGAGAAGAGAATAATGTAACTTACTACTACATGTTTACCAGAAAAAACCTTCATCTGTGCAAAGCCATGACACCGTGACCCGAAGCATACAACACACAGCAATCCAGTCGGACCTATACAATGAGGTAGTTTAAACAACATAACAGAGAGAGAAGCTTTAAAAAGATAAAAGGACAAGGATAATGTAGTTACTTACTTCAAGTTTTTCCATCAAAATCCTTTATCCGTGCCCGTGCCAGCAGGTTGCAAATCTCGATTGTTTTAAAATGTTGTGGTGAATATTTAATTCCACATGATACACACTAATACTGCCCAACATGCACAATCATCTACACATCCTTGAAATCCAATATATTAACCTTCTAATGCAACATACCCAATTTCAACTTCACTTGTCAAGATTCAAGCCTAATCTCCATTGGCACTATTGGTATCAATCCATAAAATCACATCAACTTTAATTGTCAACCCTTAAATTCAAAACCCAATTACAATTTCAATCAATATCCAATTTTTCAAATCCTTGAACCACTCAATTCACTACTAAAACTTTTATAACTGTCTAAAAATTCCAATTTCACTTGTCAAGATTCAAGCCTAATTTCCATTAGCACTATTGGTATCAATCCACAAAATCACATCACCTTTAATTGTCAACCCTTAAATTTAGAACCCAATTACCATTTCAATCAATATCCAATTTTTCAAATCCTTGAATCACTCAATTCACTCCTAAAACTTTTCTAACTGTCCAAAAATTCCAATTTCACTTGTCAAGATTCAAGCCTAATCTCCATTAGCACAATTGGTATCAATCCATAAAATCACATCAGCTTTAATTGTCAACCCTTAAATTTAGAACCCAATTACCATTTCAATCAATATCCGATTTTTCAAATCCTTGAATCACTTAATTCACTCCTAAAACTTTTCAAACTGTCCAAAAATTCCAATTTCACTTGTCAAGATTCAAGCCTAATCTCCATTAGCACTATTGGTATCAATCCATAAAATCACATCACCTTTAATTGTCAACTCTTAACGCTTAAATTTCAGAAACCAATTACCATTTAAATCAACAATTTTCCATATCCTTGAATCACTCAATTCACTCCTAAAACTTTTCAAACTGTCCAAAAATTCCAACTTCACTTGTCAAGATTCAAGCCTAATCTCCATTAGCACTATTGGTATCAATCCATATAATCACATCTCCTTTAATTGTCAACCCTTAAATTCAGAACCCAATTACCACTTCCATCAACATCCAATTTTCTAAATCCTTGACTCACTCAATTCACTTCTAAAACTTTTATTACTTTCCAAAAATTCCAACTTCACTTGTCAAGATTCAAGCCTAATCTCCATTAGCACTATTGGCATCCATAAAATCACATCACCTTTATTTGTCAATCATTAATTTCAGAACCCAATTACCATTTCAATCAATATCCGATTTTTCAAATCCTTGAATCACTTAATTCACTCCTAAAACTTTTCAAACTGTCCAAAAATTCCAATTTCACTTGTCAAGATTCAAGCCTAATCTCCATTAGCACTATTGGTATCAATCCATAAAATCACATCACCTTTAATTGTCAACTCTTAACGCTTAAATTTCAGAAACCAATTACCATTTAAATCAACAATTTTCCATATCCTTGAATCACTCAATTCACTCCTAAAACTTTTCAAACTGTCCAAAAATTCCAACTTCACTTGTCAAGATTCAAGCCTAATCTCCATTAGCACTATTGGTATCAATCCATATAATCACATCTCCTTTAATTGTCAACCCTTAAATTCAGAACCCAATTACCACTTCCATCAACATCCAATTTTCTAAATCCTTGACTCACTCAATTCACTTCTAAAACTTTTATTACTTTCCAAAAATTCCAACTTCACTTGTCAAGATTCAAGCCTAATCTCCATTAGCACTATTGGCATCCATAAAATCACATCACCTTTATTTGTCAATCATTAATTTCAGAACCCAATTACCACTTCCATCAATATCAAATTTTCTAAATCCTCGAATCACTCCACTCACTCCTAAAACTTTTCTAATTGTTCAAGAATTCCAACTTCACTTGTCAAGATTCAAGCCTAATCTACATTAGCACTATTGGTATCAACCCATAAAATTACCTCACCTTTAATTGTCAACCCTTAAATTCAGAACCCAAGTACCACATCACTATAACCTAATTTCCACATCACCTATAGAAGGATCGAATACTTGAGAATGTAAAGTTGTGGAATAGTAAAATTCTACTGCAAGATGAACACACTAAAGAAAAAGTTTGTACGCAAAGATATTGAAGTAAATTAACTTTAACAAAAATGGTAACGGGTGACTAGTTCGCAAGAAGTTATTAAAATGGTGTGACATAGTGAAGTTAAAAAGGAACTTAAACATACTTAAAATTTGTTGAAAATGTGTGGTAAGTGAAGTATTGAGGTCACTTGAAGACACTAAAAGAAAGATTTTATTTGCAAGGACATTAAAGCAGTAATTAAAAAAGGCAACACGTCTTATTTTTTTCTGAAGGGATGTGAACTAGTAATGCTTTAGCTTATCATTAATGGAAGACGTTTTGCTCAAAAAACATTTGTGAAAGGAGATTAAATTTAAGAATATGTGAATAGTCTTCACATTTAAGAATATGCAAATAGTCTGAGCTATACAGAATCCAACACTAAATAATTTGCAATACAGTAAAATCAGAAGGACCCGTACCTGATCAATGTTGAAAGAACCACAGCTCTCAGTTGAGTGCGAAACAGAAAACCGCAGAAAACAGACTACCAAAGCAAGCCATGAGATTTAGAATAGTGAAATTTGATGATAATAATCATAAAAAGAAGAGGAAATTTCATGATAAACAACTGTTTAATTAACATTAAAAAATATTGACCTGATCCATATGTTCACACGTCAAAACACCAAATATGCAAGGGACACCTGCAAATTATGGTCAAACAAAAGTTAAACCACCATAGAAAAGGTGCAGAAAACCAAACCCACCCCCTCACTCAAGTGAGTTCATTAATATCCAAGACGGATTACCTAATACGCCTTAGAAATTCAAACCCATCATGTGGAGGACCGGAATCAAAATCAAAGGCAGGCTTCTGAAGGCTACTGTAATCTTCATCACTGTCATCGTCTTCATTCAGTTCATTGAACTCTCCTTCAAGATCTATGCAGCCTGTTGTAAGGAAAAACATCTTTATAAGGACAACCAGCGAATGTTTCACTCATGTTTGCCACAGTGGAGTGTGAGTGAGAAATATAGAACCCTGAAACACCCAACATTGCTACTTATCTTGTTCAAGCAAGCAGAATTTTACTTTCTATTGTGGTCCCTATTTCCCCCCTTCACATTCAAGAGAGAAAAAGAAAGAAAGAATGCATACAAATATATCGAAGCATTGTTCAATCCAACCATAACTACTCGATGGTTCTAATATTTCAGCTCGGTGCCATGGTATTAATAATCTGAACTTGAATATTGTTCATATTTTTTGTTTTGCATCTTTTACCACAATCTCCCTACATACATAAAAAGACATTCATAATAAGCTTCTACTTTCAACATGTGTTGAACAATCCTGGTCTATTAGAAGTTTAGTGTATCGATTATTTTTAAAGCTCTACGTCCATTAAGCATCATCATGTGAGAGTTGAGAGTCTGAGACTGCCTTAATAAAAAACTTGAAGAAAACAAATGAGAAATATGTCACACACACAACACACAAGAATGAAGAGTAGATGGTTTAACATCTCTAGGGCTTTAAAATAGAATATATAGAGGACATAATTGAATTGAAGAAGTGATGAAATGAGTAAACTTTACATGATTTCATTTGGCAACAGTAATCTGTATTCCATAAACCCATTCAATAGATGTCATTCCTTAATTTATACCAGCTGATAGCACTCCGGAGGCACCTGAGTTGGCCACAGCATCATAGTGGGTTGTATCGTCTCTAACCTATAGGACAAAATCAGAGAGATGTCTGTAAAAGCAAGCTAACCAATATATACCGTATATAAAACACAAAAGAATATAGTCAGCTCAGTGGACATGGATAAATACATAATGAACACATTGCAGGACCGAGGCTGAGCGAAAAACCCACAAAGCAAACTGACAATTGAATATGTGAATAGAGAGCATACCACAACTCCAATAAACACAATGGCTTGATACTTCTGAGACTTCCCAAGCTTCTCAACAACAATGCCGATTTCAAAGCTTCCGGGTACCCAGACAACCTAGTGGGTGGTTTCGAAAAATGAACATTCAGCAACAAAAACTAACATTGATGGCACATGTTAAAATAAGGAACAAAATCAAGCTGCCAATTGATATCAACACGACCACTAAATGCACTCTAACCAATTTCATAACTGTTAGTTTTCAGGCGTGTCTTTCCTTCTATTAGAAAACATAAGCAGATGATTTGTAAGGATGTTTCACCTGCTTGAGCAGGTTTTGTTTACAATGGTGCATTATGTACTATGTTATATGCAATTACAACACCATTTCTCCGATGCTTAGCATTTAAGAGAAGACACTAGCAACATAAACACAGCAACAAGACCATTAGCTTGTAGCGATGTGCACAAAATGACTTGTTGTTAATTCATAACATCAATGTATATATGTTCAGTGCGAATGATTAAAAACAACATATGAATGAATCCCCTATAGCCCCAAACAAGATAAATCAGGGTCCATGGAAAATGAAATAGTCACAACTTATCCAGTTGCAGTAGATCCAGTGAAAACCAACTAAAATTTGAAAGGAAGTCCAGAAAACAAAGAAATGACTTACCAACAACAAAACACGACCTCCCAAAACCACCGTACGCACAAAACGCGGCCCGTACCTACCTCTCTGTTGATTCAACAGTCTACACTCTAGCATAAGAAGAGTAGATAAGAAGAAATATTAGCACTATTCATCACGTATATAAGCACAACGAAGCATATAACAAGACTGACCAAAACGAGAGAGAGAGAGAGAGAGAGAGAGCAACCTTAAAAGAGAAGAGAATAATGTAACTTACTACTACATGTTTACCAGAAAAAACCTTCATCTGTGCAAAGCCATGACACCGTGACCCGAAGCATACAACACACAACAATCCAGTCGAACCTGTACAATGAGGCAGTTTAAACAACATAACAGAGAGAAGCCTTAAAAAGATAAAAAGGACAAAGATAATGTACTTACTTCATGTTTTCCATCAAAATCCCTTATCCGTGCCCGTGCCAGCAGGTTGCAAATCTTGATTGTTTTAAAATGTTGTGGTGAATATTTAATTCCACATGATACACACTAATACTGCCCAACATGCACAATCATCTACACATCCTTAAAATCCAATATATTAACCTTCTAATGCAACATACCCAATTTCAACTTCACTTGTCAAGATTCAAGCCTAATCTCCATTAGCACTATTGGTATCAATCCACAAAATCACATCACCTTTAATTGTCAACCCTTAACCCTTAAATTCAGAACCCAATTACCATTTCAATCAATATCCAATTTTCCAAATCCTTGAATCACTCAATTCACTCCTAAAACTTTTCTAACTGTCCAAAAATTCCAATTTCACTTGTCAAGATTCAAGCCTGATCTCCATTAGCACTATTGGTATCAATCCATAAAATCACATCACCTTCAATTGTCAACCCTTAAATTCAGAACCCAATTACCATTTCAACAATATCCAATTTTCCAAATCCTTGAATCACTCAATTCACTCCTAAAACTTTTTTAACTGTCCAAAAATTCCAATTTCAATTGTCAAGATTCAAGCCTAATCTTCATTAGCAATATTGGTATCAATCCATAAAATCACATCACCTTTAATTGTCAACCCTTAAATTCAGAACCCAATTACCACTTCAATCGATATCCAATTTTCCAAATCCTTGAATCACTCCTAAAACTTTTCTAACTGTCCAAAAATTTCAATTTCACTTGTCAATATTCAAGCCTAATCTTCATTAGCACTATTGGTATCAATCCATAAAATCACATCACCTTTAATTGTCAACCCTTAAATTCAAAACCAATTACCACTTCAATCCATATCTAATTTTCCAAATCCTTGAATCACTCAATTCACTCATAAAACTTTTCTAAATTGTCCAAAAATTCCAACTTCACTTGTCAAGATTCAAACCTAATCTCCATTACCACTATTGGTATCAATCCATAAAATCACATCACCTTTAATTGTCAACCCTAAATTCAGAACCCAATTACCACTTCAATCAATATCCAATTTTCTAAATCCTTGAATCACTCAATTCACTCCTAAAACTTTTCTAACTGTCCAAAAATTCCAACTTCATTTGTCAAGATTCAAGCCTAATCTCCATTAGCACTATTGGTATCAATCCATAAAATCACATCACCTTTAATTGTCAACCCTAAATTCAGAACCCAATTACCACTTCAATCAATATCCAATTTTCTAAATCCTTGAATCACTCAATTCACTCCTAAAACTTTTCTAACTGTCCAAAAATTCCAACTTCACTTGTCGAGATTCAAGCCTAGTCTCCATTAGCATTATTGGCATCAATCCATAAAATCACATCACCTTTAATTGTCAACCCTTAAATTCAGAACCCAATTACTACTTCCATCAATATCCAATTTTCTAAATCCTCGAATCACTCCATTCACTCCTAAATCTTTTCTAAGTGTCCAAGAATTCCAACTTCACTTTTCAAGATTCAAGTCTAATCTCCATTAGCACTATTGGTATCAACTCATAAAATCACATCACCTTTAATTGTCAACCTTAAATTCAGAACCCAAGTACCACTTCCATCAATATCCAATTTTCTAAATTCTCGAATCACTCAATTCACTCCTAAAACTATTCTAACTGTCCAACAATTCCAACTTCACTTGTCAAGATTCAATCCTAATCTCCATTAGCACTATTGGTATCAATCCATAAAATCACAACTATCAGCAAAAGTTCTATCAATGTCATTCCTCAGGTAACCTGAAATATCTGATGCGATAAGGTTCCAATTAATGATGGCACCGAATGTTCATTCTGTTTTACCTCTCGTCCAGGACTGTGCGTCTGGGGCAGCTAAAACTAGCAGAAACATAAGAGTGGCAATTAATATGAAACTAAGTAGATAAATCTGGGCCAACAAGTTTCACAGCAGCAATCAATCAGTATAAATCAGAATCAAAAATGCAAACCAATATTTATTTAATTGTTTCTTCTTTTTTTATGCAAACTAATCTTTATATGCATGCAGAGGAACCTCAAAAGTAAGACAAATGGGATGAAGATTGGTAGTACCCGACTGCCAGAAACCAACACATCTGGGTGGACAATGAGAAAGTTTTTCTCACTATTTACATCACACTTCCCGTTGGCATCAAATTCACCAATTACATGCACGGTATCGCCAGGTGAAACAATGCTATAGGACCTAGGAGGTAAATGAACAGAACCAAAATTGTGTGAACACATTGAACTAAAACTTTTAACAAATAAAAAACAGAAGCTAGTGAAGCAAAAACAGGAATAGAGGAACGTTAATATATCAGAATATAACAAATAAATGTTTCTCACAGAGGCTGCCAAATCTGAAATTTTAACTAATGGTGGCATTTGGTCATTCAATAGAGAATTACAGCATGTTAGCAAGAATCCCCAGAGTATCAAAGGTTATTGGAAGTGTATTTGTAAGGAGTTGAGGCCTGAGGGGACTTAATTTTCATTCACAATGGCCACTTTTCCACATGTATGGGAACTAGAGTTAGATGAACTTGCTCAAAGTTAAAAATCTGCAGACAACACCCATTGGAAGTGGTGTTTGGATATCTATAAATAGGTGACTTCTCTTCAATATTCAAGATCATTCAGACAACACAGGTATTGTTGCACCTCATGTAACAACAGAAGACTTCCATTGGAAAAAAAAAGTGATACAAAATTTTACGTAGTAAAATGTTAGCACTCTTTATGTTGGCCTAACCTATATATACTCTAGACAGATTTATCACCGTTGATCATAGTCATACGAAAAAAAAAAAATGTTGATATCATCGAGTGACTCTTTGTTTAATGGCTATATCCATTTACTTACCAATCATCCCACAACTGCAAAGCTCGCTCCACTCCACTCTCTTCATTCAATAACCGCAGCACCTGTAGTGCCCAAGCTCAGTAACCAAATCGTAGTTGTATGACAATGTGCAGTTGATGAAAGGGTAAAGTACCTTGAAATGGGATTGAGAAACAGATAGCTCATCGCAGACCTGAAGCACAAACGTGAAAGTTAACAGAGAGTAACTTCCAGTGCAAAAGCAGTGAAATATAGGTGCACACACCTCCAATACAAGGAAGTTGAAATTAGAGCTTTTCCTGCAGTTCTCTTTCAAGTTTCTTGTACTAGAGTTCACGGCAAGACCATGGTTAAGGGGCCTATCAGCATCTAATAATGTTTTATTCTCTCTACAGGAGGAATCTTCCGAGATCACATCTTCCACTTGATCTAGCAGTTCAATAAGAGCCTGTTCAAAAATGAATTTACTGCTGAATACAACACATATACTTCTGAACTGATGAAAATGTATAAACAGATACTCTACCAGAGTGCAAATAAACCCAAACTGTGGATTCTCCCATGAAAATAAAACATTATAAAAATTTGGGTTGATATGATGGCGGTAATATATGGAAGAACAGAATTTTAGACCTTTTTGTGCTGCCGAGAACCAAGCTGATCGGGCATTCCACTAGAATCTGTATCATCACGGACCTGCACGCTTACATAATAAAAGCATAAAACAACAAAGAGGGGAAAAATAATACAGAAAATTAGAAATCATGAATGAACATGAAGTTATAATAGTAATTACCTTGTCAGGGCAACATGAGAGGGATGGTGGGGTTGTGAACAGGCTCTGAGAATTATGAACTTCAGGTTTACGGTTACTAATTGTATTACTGTTGTTCCCATGAGAGTTTACATCATCATCGGACTTGGACTTTCTCGTTGCAGCATTGTCAAAGCATATCAAAGATCTTTCACATGCCTTTAGTGGAGGTGAAGAAAGCCATCTCTCAAGCTTCCCTGACCTGCCAGGAGAAGTTTGCACCTACCTACCAGAATTATTTTGCTGTTTCCAAAGGAGGAGAGGAAGTAGATATCAAATTAAAATAAGAAGCACAAACCATTCTTTGTGAACATGGTTGAAAGTTCATCGAGTTGAACCTTGAAGAGTCTGCCAATACCCGCACGTGCTTAGATATGGATGTAGCCTCTCATTTACTGGAGAAATTTTCCATGTTACCTCATCAACAACATCATCTTGGCTCTGCTTCATTAGCTAAAGGGGAAGAGAGGAGAAAGTTCAAAACAAGAATAACATGATATACTTCCAGACTAGCTCTAGGTGAATCTATATTCTTCATTCAAAGCCCATTACATGGCCAAATCACATGAAACCCATTAAACATTAAAAAATTCAGGACCATCTTAATCACATCGACATGAGAAAGGTTATCTCAAAATGGTGCAACATGACCACACTCCATGGAAAAACTATATTCTCAATTGTAATAAACATGCGTTTAAAAAAGAACTCAATGTGCAAAAGAAGTTAATATGTTGAACCAGCTCCACTTGAATCATTTGAATTTGGGAGTATTCCAGTAGTAAAGAACTCAATGTGCAATGATAACATAACATACTTACAAACTAGTGTCAGGTCACAGGTGAGTCAATTTTCTCAAATTCAAATAAACACGTGCGTACTATATCGAAAGCCCATTTCATGGAGAACACTGGAATATCACAAAACCTATAAACCAAAGGCCAACTGAGAACATCTTAATCATAAGTTAAACCATAATAATCTACTCAGAATGGTGCAATGTGTGACTTCACTCCTTGGCAACCCAAAACAGTGACCGTAAAAATGTTGACCATTTTATGTTTATTGTTCGATACAGCTATTGACTACTAGTGTACACTACACGAATACGATCACACCATAAACATTCACAAGTTCAACTGGAAAATAAACTAAAAAGGGCACAAAATACACAACTATAGAATAAGCTAAATGAAGTAATAAACACTTGAATAGCATGAAACACAAGTTAATAGCAGTGATCATTACCATCCCAGGCGAAAACTTGAAGCGCTTAGCTAGGGACATCGTTTTCGAAGGCTCCGGTGACACCTCCAACTGGTTGTCCTCTTCGCCATCATCGTCAATCATAACAATCTCCTTTTGTTTATTGGACACCCCAAATTAGCATCAGAGGTCGCATCCTTTTCGACCGAATCCACAGGTTTAACCCTAGGGTTTTCAGCTGTCCCACTGGAAATGGCTTCCGGTTTGGGATCTAGGTTTTTTCTGTGAGCAAGGGCTTTCTGTGTCAGAGAATGGCGTTCGAACAAGTGTTGGATACCGAACTTCGTAGGCTGAGAACGTGGGTTGAGCTGATGCTGCTGGTTGGTCGATTTCTTAGCTGAGCTCGGCTTCTTTCTCGGCGGCATTGTTACTGTACTGATACAGTTAGTACTGATAATCGATCGATGATTTCGATTCGAATTGAGGAGCTTGGAGATGGAGATGAAGATGAAGACGATTGGACTGGATTTTGGGATTAAAATTGGAAATTATTTTTAAGGAGAAGAAGAGAGTATGAGAGCAATTGACGCGTTGATGGTAAGCAGATGGTCCATCTTGGGATATTGCAACCCATAATCAGTCCACTCCGGGTCCCACATCTGAGCAAAAGTAAGTATACTGTAGCTCCGTTTCTTGTTCTCAGGACAAGGAGTGGTCCCACATCTGAGCAAAAGTAAGTATACTGTAGCTCTGTTTCTTGTTCTCAGGACAAAATCACAAAACCATCCTCCTATTTTTCATTACAGCTGTCCGGTTTTTTATACCATATGTCTCAATTAGGGCTGTATGTATGTTGAACCGAATGTTCGTGAACGTTCGCGAAATTGTTCGGTCAACGCTTGGTTCGTGTTCGGTTCGGTTTTGATCGAACAGTTCGCGAACATGTTCGTTAATATAACGAACCGAACACGAACATGTTAGTTTCTATTCGGTTGTTCGCGAACAATTCGTGAACATGGTATAATATAATATATTAAATAAATATAAAATATATACATATATAATTATTATACATACTACCTTTAACTTGTTTTGTGCTTTGTTTAATATTTGGTGTTAATTTTATATTTTTATTGTGACTTATATAATGTTCTTAGACACTTTTGGCAGGATATTTAAATTAATTTTGTAGTATCAATATTGTTGGATTTTAGGCATTTTTGTGTTAATGAACGTTCGTGAACAAATGAACAATGAACTTTAACGAACGAACATGAACATTCTATTATTTTTAACGAACCGAACATGAACAGGCTATGAATTGTTCGGCGAACATGAACATGAACCGAACATACTATATGCTTAACGAACGAACGTTCGATAAGCCTCTTGTTCGGTTCGTTCGGTTCGAAATACAGCCCTAGTCTCAATCAATTATTTACGTATTCCTTTTTGGACGTCCTAATCAATTCTTTACGTTTCCATTTTTGGAAAGTACCCCACATCCCATCTATATTATTTTAAATATGGACCCCACATTTACACTTATTTATCTCCACTCATATCTCACACTTTTTTAATCAACTACCCCCACATTTACATACAATATTAATATAACACTACCAAATAAAATTATTCATTAAAAACCGTGCAAAAAGCAAACGTAGACTTATCATCGGGACGGAGTATATTATAATAAATCATGATAGTACGAGATAAAAGTTGCCTGCCAAGATGGTTTGCCAGGGAGATAACATAAAAAGTAGTTCTTCTTTTGAGTCTTTCATCAAAATGCATTAGTAGAAAGTAGAAACATAGGATAAGAAGAAAAGAAAGGAAAAAAAAAAACCTCTTGGAATCCGATGCTGAGGCCGAGATATATTGTATTGTCAAAATGTAATAAGGGATTTATTAGTAGATGGGAAGCCATATGGCGCTCGATTGTGGCAATCAATAATTTAGGAGTTATTATATAGTAAGGCTGTCCTTTCCTATTAACATGGAAAGGCCTGGTTTTATGGCAAAAACCAGAAACCAAAACCGCTAGGCGGTTTCTCGCGGTTCAGATAAAAATCGGTTCATTATAAAAAAACCGCTCCACTATATAAACCCTTCAAATCACAGAAAAACCCTAAAAATTAGAAAACACAGTAAACCGTCATTTTTCTCTGCAAATCCACCACCTCGCCGGAATTTCACCAGAAATTTGCCGATCGAAGCTTCTTTTCAGAGCATATCATTCGAAATGCTTCCATGGATGTTAATCAGGTGAATAGAGCAACGATTTACCCTTTTTATGCGTTTTTGTTTGATTTCACCGTGTGATTCGATTCATCTCTATTTTTCTGATCTTTCAATCAATTTTTTCTCGGAATTGTTGCTCGAAACGTTCCGATTCATCCGAAAACGCTTCCATGGATGTTAATCAGGTGAATCAAGCAACAATCATCTGATTTCTATACGTTTTGCGATTGTATTTTGTTGTTTTCCTCATTCATCTCTATTTTTTCTGATTCAATGTTGTTTTCCTGATTATTCAATCGAATTGCGGTCGGAATTGATGTTCAAAACGTTCAGATTCAACTGGTAAAATACTCGAAGCACCAAACCAAAACTTGTGAAGAAGGAAGATTCTCAGATCTGGAAATTATTGAATAAATTGAATCAGAACAGCAAAATCCGTAAGTTATTATATACTTTTAAGCCTTTCTGTTATGGTTTGATCTGTATGTAGTATGTTTGTGCATATTTTTATTTGATAACGGCAGGTTATGGTTTTAAAATGTCGTTTTATGGTTTTAATCGACGTTGTTATAGTACTTTTAAGCCTCGTTGTTGCTTGTTTTAGTTTGTCTACTATGTTTCTGCATTTATTCATTGAATCATGACTTATTATTGTTTTTAATATGCATAGTATAGTTTTAAGAGTTGTTTTATGGTTAATTGCAGTTTCTACGGTAGTCTGATTGTTACCGTTCTAACTATAGTACATGTTATGCGTTTAAGGTCTCCTAGTTATGGTTTTATGTTATGTTGTTATGCTTTTACACAACACATTTATATGTTCATTATAAGTTATGGTTCTAGCAACGTTGTTATCGTATCTTACATTATTCAAAATGTTATGAATATATATTTAAGGTTCATGTTATGCTTTTCAATATGTTGTGTTATGGTTTTAAGCAATGTTGTTATAGTATTCTACTTATTCAACATGCTTTTGTTCTAAGACTTGTTTTTATGGTTTTAAGATAGCTTTATAAGACCATTCGTTATGCGCTTGAAAACTATTATTTTATATTTCTCCATATTAGAGTTTGAAGGACGCCTATTATGGTTTACAGTATGATGGTTGTGGTTTTAGAAATTGATCTTACAGTATGTTTACAATTGGCAACTAGTTTAGAATTGGTTTAAGATTCTTACAGTTATACTTCAAAAAGAACTTGTTTTAACGCCTCCTATTTCACTGGATGAATAAAATGCATATAATTTCAACATCCTCATGATGTTGTGGTTTTAAGAGTAGATATTAATTATGATTTAAAGTAATGCCAGTTGATTTTTTTATGGCTGACACTTGTTAAGCTTGTGAGTCACGTGGTTATGATTTTAAGTGCACCCGCTTATGGCTTGAAGGCATTTTGTTGTAGTTTGAGGTTTTGATTCTATGAATTTTAGTAATATCAGTTAATATTTTCATGTTGTCAACTAGTATATTCTTTAGGTATGTTGTTATGATTTTACTAGATCATGGTATGTTTTACATGACCGTATTATGGTTTTAAGCATGTAAATGAACAAAAATTTAAAGGAATGCATTTTTTTCAGAAACAAAAGGATGATGATTCAGAATTTTATCACCTCTACCGTATGATGAAGATGCTAGGCTGACTACTATTTTATGAAGAGATGGAATGATGAAGGAGGACTACAAGTTGTTTGGAGAAGTTGTGATATTTTTGACACCGCGTACAACCTCATATGGTTGCATCAGAAACACCAATTTTGTTGATTCAAAGATCAAGAACAAGCTTACTTTCAAGAAGTCAGTTGCTTCAAAGATCAACAACAAATTTACTCGCAAGAATCCAGTTGCTTCAAAGATCAAGATTACTCGCAAGAACCCAATTCAAAGACTCATATCCAGTTTGCATCAGAAACACCACATGAACGCTTGTTGTAATTTTGTTGCTTTCATAATACTAGTTTTAAAAACTTTAATTGACTGAATGTTTCAGTCCTGATATGACTACATTATTCAATTTTATATTAGTTGGCATGGTATCATATATCTCATATAGCAATTGGTGTGGTTATAAGTACCATTGTTCTGGTTTTATGTATCCAGGTTGTTGTTTCAAGTACCCACCGTTTTGCTGTTCTAATAACTCAAATTAAGATTGTAATGGAGAACGGTTGTTGTAATTTTGTTGCTTTGATAATACTAGTTTTAGGGACTTCAATTGACTAAATGTTTCAATCTTTACATGAATGAAGTATTCAATTTTACACTACTTTATTGCATGGTTTCATGACTTTACATTGCGCCTTAAAAAAGGTACTATAACAAAAGCTCTTAGAAGTATAACATAGAATATTAAAACCATATCATCGTTAACTATTATGAAAATCCCTTAAAACCATAACATGACTTATTAAAAGTATTAACATATAACCACTTGGTGTAGTTATCAGTACTCTTATTGTGGTTTAAGTACATACATTTTTTTAAGTACCCACTATCCAAATCATACACTACATTTTTTTAAGTACTCTTATCGTCCAAAAACACATCACAAAATCCCTACTTCTTCAGAATTTTGTTGGTTATTATCTTAACTCGCACTTTTTTAATCACTCGGTCAATTGTGCTTGGTTCTTTAGAATCTTTACCAACTGCAACAGCAACAACTATACCAACAGTCGCAACACCTTGTCTCTTAAAATCATAATAAGACGTGTTAAAACTATAATGTATACATTTAAAACCATATCATAGATTAAAAACAATAACCAGAACATATAAGAGTTGCACATTAAACCACTGCTTAAAACCATACATAAACTTATCGTTCAAAAGGCAAAAACTAATTGTTCAAATCAGAAATTACTTCAAATAAAATCCAAATAATCACTTTTGTCCAGGAAATTATTACAAATCCTACTTCTTCAAAATATTGTTGACTTTTAACGTAACTCGCAAATTATGTAGCTTTCGTTTAATTGTCCCCATCTCTTCATAATCTAAAACACCAGCAGCTGCACAACCAACAATTATACGAACAGCAAGGGCATCTTGCCTCTTCTTTGATCTTCTCTCCCAACAGTATCAGAAACATCAACAACTACAAAAAAGAAAACCGCAAAACATCAGCACCACATTTAAAAGCACAAAATCACACCTTAAAACAATAACATAATCCCTTAATTATATAGCATGATCCCTTAAAACTATAACAGTACATCGTAATCCTTTCAGCAAGAAAACTAAAGTAGCATAACACTACACGCCCCCAACCCCCTAAAAAACCATAGCGTAAGACCTTAATAGGAGGATATCTTCAAACTTCAACAACACAAACATCAACATCTAAAAACGTACCATCACATATAATCCCTTAAAAGAATAACAGGATGCCTTAAAACCATAACAACGCACCTTCACTTTTTCAACTACAAAGCTAAGGTAGGATAATGATACACCCCCTAAAAATCATAACATAAAACACTTACAAATCATAAGACGACTTATAAAAACAGCAACAACATAGTTACAGAAGCATAAACATCACACAACCCTTAAATCTTAACAATAGGTGTTAAACTATAACATAATCCCTTAAAACGCATAACACAATTTTTCAGAAACACAAACGAACTCAGAAAACAAAAACACATTGCAAATAAATATAAATTAATAAGCAACAAAAAAAACTTTTAAAAGAGCACAAAATTAAACAAACTTACTATCAACATCATCGCGAAACCTTGAAGTCTTCGTCCTTCTCGTTCTCTTCACCGGATGGTTCAAATCATCTTTGGAACCTGTTGTCTTCTTAGTCATGATGATTTATCTTCAGTAAAACCCTAGATCTCAACATGAAAATCAGTTTTAGAAAAACCCTAGATCTAAACTGGAAAACACAAATTGAAGGAGAGCAAAACGATTGAAGAAACCAATCGAAGAAACATAGTGTTTGAAATCAATCGAAGTAAGATAGATCGATCATTGATTTGTTGAAGAAAGAGAAAGATTGAGGAAGAAGAAAAGGAATTTTTGAGAGAGAAAAAGTAGATTCACGCAGTAAACACATTCAACTATGTGTTTTTCTGTCTGGCAACATGTATTTATATGCTAAAGAAAACCGGGTTTATCATAAAAACCGGCCAGCCAATCGGTCCAAATCAAAACCAGCGAGTTTTTGCAAAACCAGGCCTTTCCATAATTTTAGGAAAGGCTGGCCTTCCCATAGACTTTAGCATAATTTAGATGCAATCAAAATTAGGCAACAACGGTCGTGAATATTAGTTAAGGTCGATTTGTAGAATGATAGTTATATAGTGAGAGATGAAATTACTAAAACTTAATGAATTTCACCGGATGCAAAGTTGGTTTGCCAGGTTAGTTTGCAATTTATTCGATTTATAGAAATCGAACTTAAGGGTTTAGGGTTCAGGGTTTAGGGTAAAGTGTTTAGGGTTGCAATCAGACAGTTATGGTCTCCCAACTAGAGAAGTAATTGGAAATAAATTATGCAAACAATTTAAGAAAACTTACTAGAACTTTGATCGAAGAAAGGTGCGTAATTTATTTTTAGCGGAGCTACTAATAACTCCATAGTAATACTCATCCGTTTTTTTAAACTTTGTATATTTTTTTTTTAACCGAAATTTTTTAGGGAATTTATATAATGAGTGTAGTGTTTGATTTAGTAGCAGGACCATAATAAAATTGTGAAATAAATATTTGACAGATGAATAGTTTGGAACGAGTAAGACTTCACTAACGTTCGGGAGATTTGAAATTTTTAAGTGATTGGGGGAGAACTATTTGTGTAAGACTTCACTAACATTCACTACAAGAAAATAGTTTTTTAGCGACGGATCGCATCCGTCGCTAAAGGGAGCGATCCGTCGCTATTTGGGCTTAGCGACGGATGTCCCATCGCTAAATAGGACGTCGCGAAAAGTGACGTCGCTAACCCGAAAAGCGACGGATGAATTGTATTTAGCGACGGATAAGCTTAGCCGTCTCTAAATTTTAGAGACGGATAAGCTCATCCGTCTCTAAATCTGATTTTTTTTTTTTAAAAAATGTTTCTTTTAATTTATTTAATTCACCTACAATATAATAAAATATAATTTTTTAAATGCAATAAGGGGTGCTGCGAGAATTGAACTCGCGACCTCTCGCATTTAGCGACAATCATACCACTAGACCAAACACCCATTTTTTACACGAAAATAATCAAGAAATATACTAATAGAAAGTATTAAACATAAAATAAAAGATATACATATAAAACACTTACAAACCAACCACTGTACAGAATAAAAAGATAAGCACATCCTAGAAAATCCTGCACAGAGATATATTTATCTGGACAAAGAAAATAGGTAAATTACTTTTTATTTATTCCCACATAGAGTACTATTTATTTATTCCCAATAATACAAACCAATTTTAACAAAATTATTACAACACCTACCAATGTACAATACAAGTATAAAAGTATACAAGATCAACAAGAGACAGAATATGAATATCAAATTCAAGCTAATTAATTGAAAAATTGAAAAAAATTGAAATGATTCCCGAAACTTAGGGTTTAAAGAACATACCTTAAATTGTAGAGATGAAGGTGAAAGAGGAGGAGCCGGAGGCCGGTGGTGGTTGGAGGCAACGCGGCGGCGTTGGTGGAAGGCAGTGGTGGTGGTGGTGGTGTTGAAGTCGAGACGCCTCGTATCGGTGGATGAAATTGGTGGTGGTTCAAGTCAATTAAGTGGTGGTGGTGTGAAGTCGGTCCGGTGGTGGTTTGGTGTTGAACTTGATCTGGTGGTGGTGTGCGGCGGTGGGGCGGTTGGTTGGGGCAGAGGTGGAGGAGATGGTAGAGTAGAGATAGAGAGGAAGAAAGAAAAAATGGGAAGTGATGAATTGATCAGATCTAGATCTGATCTTATCCTTTTTCTTTTTATTTTTTTCATTTTTTTTATATTAGCGACGGATGAGCACCGATCCGTCGCTAAAAATATATATATTTTTTATTTTTAAAATTTGGTCAACTAAATTAGAGACAGATAGATTTATCCGTCCCTATATTTTATTTAATGATTTTTCTTTTTTTTAATTAAAAAATGGTCAACTCATATAGAGACGGATAAGCTTATCCGTCTCTAAATTTTGCGACGGATAAAGCTATCCGTCGCAAATTTAGCGACGGATGATAAACTCATCCGTCGCTAATTACCGGTCAGATTTGTATCCGTCGTTAAAATTACCGATCTGTCGCTATTTTGTGACGGATCGAATCCGTCGCTATTAATCCGTCTCTATTTGGTTGTTTTCTTGTAGTGATTTGGGTTCAAAATGTAATAAACTACATAGTATTGGTTTATATGTAATTAGTGTGTTATTTCGTACTCCCTCCGGTTCACCAGAAGCTTCCGCTAGTTTGACTTTTTTTTATTAACATATTTTAATTTTGACCATCGATTACTCTTAAAATATAATCATAACGTATCTAATAAAATTATATTATGAAAATTTTTAAGGTTAAATACTTTATTATTATAATTTAAGAGTAATTGAGAGTCAAATTTAAAAATTTATTGATCGAAATAAAAATCAAACTACAAAATTTCTGTTGGAACGGAGAGAGTAGAGGTTTATGGAGAAACCCAATTGTAATATTAAATCCTAGTTTCTTTGGTTGTTTTTTGTTGTTGTTTATGGGATGATGTTCAGAGGCGGGGGCAGGTGGGGGCGTCCCCCAGAATTTTGAAAAAAAAAAATTATATGTAGTATTTATCATTTTTAAGTTTTTTATGGGTAATATATAAGATTTTCAAGTTTTGCCCCCTCCCCCCTCCCCGCGAACTTTCGAAAAATTATGTATGTATAATTTGACCCCCTAACTCCAAATCATGGGTCCGCCCCTGCTGATGTTGTATGCCAATGGTGTGATTTTGCATTGAATCTTAATATCATTGACAAAAACCATTATAAAAAGAAGAAAAGTGAGAGAATAAAACTTTTATTTGCAGAATATGAATTGTTACATTATATTCTACGCAACAATCGCTTAAATTCAATGGAGCTTAATCAATCAATAGCATTGACAATAACCACTTAGACAAAGCCCTACGCCTGTGCAGTAAGCTGTGTAATCTGAATTGCTTCGGCAACTCGTTGCTGCATCCAACCTTGATTCTGCACCCAATCTCGATACTGAACCCAATCTAGAGTCACGTACCAATCTTGCATTTGAACCCAAAGTACCTGTTTGTAAAATATTCCAACAAAATCCAATTATTATCATACTGTAGTTATCAAATTGGGAAAAAAAAACTATTATGTTTTCCCGACCAGAAAAGAAAACAAAATGAAATGAAGTTACTAATTAACAGATCCACTGAACATGATGAGCATGGCGAAAACCAAAAAAATAGCCACCTTAGTCAAAGACATTTTCATTTTATAACTTAGAAGAATATGGGACAAATGGAAAACTCTGATGGAAAAACTTCATGTGAAAACCTTTTTTTATAAGGTTAAACAAATCTTCCATTATTAAAAGTGAGTTTATTGACATAATGGTTATTCTCAATTTGCAAATTATATTATGTAATTAGGTAGATTTTCATTTAATGTATTGCTCCAAAAAAATTTATATGGCCTGTTTGAGGTGATAATGTCAAAACATAAATTACTATTACTAATATTAGAGCTTTGTTTTTTTTTTATTTTTATTTAACTACAAATGTGTTGTATAAAAGGATTTTGATCTGACATTAATAATTTGTGCTACGACATTGTCACCAGCCTGCCTGGTGATAATTTCAAAGTATAAATTGCCAATTCCATAGCAAAATTCTCAAATTTAGATAGAAATGTGGTCGATAAAAGAAATTTTGTTCTAGCATTAATAATTTATGCTTTTGGCATAGCACAAATTACTTATGCCATAGCAAATTTTCCAAATTTAATTACAAATCGGGTACATAGAAGGAAATTTTTTCAGGCATTAGTTATTTTCGCCATGACATTATCACTATAGACGTTCAAAAATCTACAATTGAAGCTTGTTGAGTTGTGAGGGCACCTACAAGGCAACAAGAGTGCGCTAGGGTGTATGGTTCCCAAGGTAGCACCGATGTTTATTGATTGAACCTTGATCATATATATTCAGATGATTTCAAAGTATTTGTGTTCATTCTGGTTGAGCCTTGATATGTGTAAGGATAGATTGGTTAATATCGTATGGAATTCTTTAAGAACGAATCCATTTCATCATGGGCGGAGCCAAAATTAGGATTTGAAAGTGCGGGTGGTGGACTATTATAACACGAAGACTCATCACATGGATCAACATTGGGACACTCAACATATGTAAATTAACAAAGAGATAAAAATTATGTTACTTGATTTGCTTCCAGATGGTGATCGCTTTCTCTTGTTTCGGTGATCCATTTTACTAGGAGGTTTGAAAGATTGGCCGATTGGTAAGGGTGTTGGGGGAGCAAGGAGAGGTCGGGGGTTCGAACCTTGACGGAGGTATAAGGGTGGTTTACGATATTTAAAGTTATAAGGTGGTTAAGAATTAGTGTAGGCGTCGAGTAGGTTAGATCGGCCGTTTAAAAAAAAAAAGAAAAAAAAATTGTAGGAGGTTTGAAAGGTGATAAAGATTTTAAGTGAACTTACTCGCTAGCTAGAAAAATATTTAATCATTAATAAAATTGGCTTTACAAAGTTGTATAACCTCTGAAACTAATTAGGTAGCTAGTAAAAAAATTTATTTGTATGCCAAATACACTTATTGTATTATTTTTTAAACGACAAATCTAACATACCCTACTCCTACTCCTATACCAATCATATATCCCCGTCCACCGACCCATCCTATGCTACTCCAACACTGCTACAAAGGCCATCTCACTTATTAAATAAATCAAATTTTATAAATTCTCTTAACTTTAAATATGAATCTAACTAACTAAACATAGTACTGTAACTAAAAATTAAAAAATATAGGGGCTGACGAAATCTTAAATTTATAATAATAATAATAATAATAATAATAATAATAATAATAATAATAATAATTGGGGGCGACGATTGTCACCTCCGCCCCGTGTCTCCGCCCCCGCATTTCATATATTTTTAATGTGAGTGTCACGTCTTCATAATCACATACACGCATCGCCAATTTGTTCCGTAAAGTATTACATATGCATGTTCAATTTGAATTACTACCGTCATTTTACATTTACTAAATCTTCAAATGCATTCAATAGTGTGAAGAGTGTCTTGCTTGTTGGTTTGAGCCATAAATCATTTCTGAGAAGGGGTTTACAAAAACTGGTTGCACTAAGACATCTTATTCTTATAAGATTATAGCTTGATCAATTTCTCGAATGATTTTCGAGCATACGTCTCGATTTTCGTGTGCACTTTGGTTGAGCATCTGTCATTAGGTTGAGAACCTTCGCTTCTTTTCTGATTAGACTCTTCTCATTCGTTCAATATGCTGCCTCGTTCAAATAAGAACTCAGCAAAACCTTCACAACAAGCAAAACCCCTTCCTAGTAAACGACTAAACCCGAACCAGAAAAGCCAAACGCGGACACAACACGTCGCCAGTGCATTCAATCCGGTTTTCCTTATTCCAGTTCTCAATCACCTTTTGTCTTCTAATCTTTACTACGCTATTGATCCATACCACAAAAGACATCGGGAACTAGATCATTTATACCTTAATTGTTTGGTGAGTTTGCTTTGTGTGGAGTCATGTACTAATGTACTATATCCCCCTTACAGTTTTTATGCTGGTGGAGTCTCTATAAGATACATTAGTGCCTGCTGCTCAAATAGGAAGTATTAAAATATCAGTTGACCCCAAAATCAAAATAGGGAACGTTCGGCCGTGTATCGTGAGATGGACTCACGCCAACACGAAGCCTCTACTTTTAACCTCAAATATAACTGAAATCAACTCAAATAGTAATACAGAGCGTTTAAATTTTCCCATATACAAATGAGTATAAAACTAATATCTTCAAAATTACAATAAATCATCCGAGTACAACATAAATAAATTCTGAATAAAATAATCCATCAAAAATGTAAATCCTCATAGACCAAGTATACTCAGACTTAACAATCTCCTTTGTCACTCAAAGTCGCTTTAGTCCAACAGAAAATACTCCTTAAGCTTGCATCGTCAACAATACCATCAACAATACACTGAAACTGGGGGAGTAAGGGGTAAGCTACTAACTCATGGGAAAGCTAATAACTTGTAAGAAGACATCTTGACACTCTTACCGGATCAAGCATATGTTTCAAAAATATACAGTATATATATACACACACACAAACATAACCGGAAAACATAACCATGGAGTCAGTATATATACAGAACGATAACATAACAGTTTATTTGAGAGCTCAAACAGAAATCACACTATGGCCACTAGTATAGGTCCGGTGGCACAAAACAGAAACAGGACAGAAAGTTCCCCGCTAAAGGAACACAAAACATAATGAAGTACTTCAGAAGTCAGACGTAATCACCGTCAGAGACCAGAATTCATAAGCAAAACTGTGAACTCAAAAATATTTTAATTCCTCCATGTAACAAAAATATATTTTTCACACATCACACACACATCAGAAAATACAATTTTGGGTTCACATACTTGATCCTTTCGAATTGACATAATATACCAAGACCCATTAACTTGATATAATAGTCATAAGTAATTTATCAAAAATAGAAGTAAAAGTGTCAAGAAATCCCCTTACCTCGATTCCAAAAATAACCAACATATCTCCGAATTTTAGATATCCATCCATGATCAATCGGTATAACACTAATCCATCAATTACAATATACTTGAAGTATTTGACCAATCCATCATCGGCAATCATCCACAAGGTCCACAATAATAGTACTTCGATCCATACATGCATGCATGATGTATCCAAGGTCAACCAATTATCAGTTCATATAAGTAATTAACGTTGTGATAATCCCAACTCAAAATCCATCAAAAACGTAAATTATAATTTAATTACCTTGACTCCACATGTTGGTATAAGGTCATAAGACTACTCCCGTCGTACTTTTTGGGACTTTTGGTACGACGCCCCGTCGTCGTGTGGATCATCCCCAATGGTGGCCGGGGCTTGGGTATTTTTCAATTTTTTTTTTAAGGTTATGTGAAACATAATATTGATAAAAAAAAAAATTGAAAATAATAATTATTATTAGAACAAGCCACAAATATATTACAAAGTCGTACATCAAATTTCAAATTTAAGGCACACAAGTTCAGGAATAGAAATTGCAACAAACATACACAAACGGGGATAGAAATTGCCGGAAACTGAAATGAAACAAGGAAATCACACGTTGATTGATTCTTGCACGGCCCTTCAACGCAATGCCCAAATGTGTTCTATCAAGTCTGACCTCAGTTTGTGATGCACGTTGATGTTATGCATTTCATAATGAATTTTCATGTAATCATCGATGGAGTTGATTGCAGATGTTGTATACTTGACCCAAATTTCATCTTTCCAGCCTTCCCCGACATGCTTTTTTGTATCATCTTTGTAATTGTTGATCTGGCTCTCCAACTCCTTCTCGTAGTTTAAGTATCTGTCTCGCTCATCCTCCACTATCATGTTGACGCATTGCTTCGTCGAACCTTTCTGGCTCCTTTTCTTTTAACCAATCCAGAAATTGGGGTGGGTACATTTGGTTCCACATGTTTCGATCCATGTCGGAGGTTTAGAGTGGATTTGGGAAGGTTTAGAGTGTTTTGGATTTAATTAAGAAAGAAATTGGAGATGGAGTTGGGGTGCTCCGAATATGCCCAATATTGGTCTCTATTTATAGATCTCGAAAAAATAGATTCGTTGGTGATTTTTATTTATTTTTTGTATTTTTATTTTTTACATTGTAGCCGTTTATAGCCGTTAAGAGATAAAAATAAATTTGAAAATTAAAAAAAATAAAAAATGAAAGGCTGCGGATACAAAATCCCGTGAAAATGACGTTCATGAATTTGCACTTAATAGTGATCATCTCTCTTGTCGCACTATTTATCTTATTATGTGTGTTGAGTATATAATATTGATACAAACAATATGCTTTTAATAATGAACTTAATTATTCAACGGGTAAATATCATATGGTACCCCTACTGGGACACCTCTTTGCATCTATCACCCCGTTAGTTCCAAAATTACATATAGCCCCATTTCTCCCATTTTGTGTTGACCAAAAAAAGCAGCAATGTTCATTCCAATTCATCCAAACGCGGCCTTAGCTCCAAAAAAGAAAAATTAAGTTTTTAATACCCTTAACTCTTCTTATTTTTACTTTTATTTTTTCTTTTCCCATCTTCTTCTTCATCAATTCCGGTACCGGCGTCGGAGCAACTCCGATTTTGGGACTGTATAGCCCCAAAATCGGAGTTGTAAAAGCTCCAATTTGGAGTTGTTCAACTCCGATTTGGAGCTGTTAAACAGCTCCGGATCGGAGCTGTTACAACTCCGATCCGAAACTGCTCCGGTCTGGAGCTGTTTAACAGCTCCGGTTTGGAGCTGCAAATCGATCGAAACTGTTTTTTTTTTTTTTTGCTTTTTTTTTTTTTTTTGTTTTTAATAATTTAGGACTATATTGAAATATATTTTTTAAAGGGTTTGTTTTTAAATAAGTTTTTAGACCATTTTGAAATATTGTAAAATTTCATGGGTTCGTTTTTAAATAAATAGTGTTAAGTTTGTAAAAATGAAAATATTTGGGTTAAAAATGTAATAAACAAAATCTCAAATTGTTTGGTCAACTTAAAAATCTAATAATTGACTAAGGGTAAAAAAGTAATTTAAATGAATAAGTTCGCGAAAAGTTAAGTTCGTGGATCCAAATGTAATTAATTTCATCTAGTCAGGGTATGGATATAAACTCCGGACTAAGGGGAGCATCGATGTAATTAAAAATACTAACAGGGGTACCATATGCATATGCAAATGACCCTTATTCAACAATAAGGTTTGGGAGAATATAAGAAAGTTTGAAAGTTTAAAAATTTATTATATTGGTAATACTCGAATAACATGAATAAATAGAGAAGTTGTGGGACGTGTATACACATTTAACATTTTATCACTACTTTTTATGTGAATGTATAAAACTTTATGAATGGATATTAATGGATATAAATAAACATAAGAAACGTTAATGTGATCGTATGTTAAAGCCAAGAACAATATATTGGATGAGTAAGATCAACATGTTAGTTTTAATTGAATTGATATGATCACAATTAAACAAATTCAAAACATAATATTTAAAATAAATCAATCATGCAACAAAACTCTCACGCCAACAGGATTCAAACCCAAGACCTTTCTACATAAGGAAGATGAAAAAGGAAAAAGAAAACATTACACCAATACGATTCAAACCTACGCTTATACTTGAGGAATGACACATGTATGCACCAAATTGAAATTGAATAAATGTCAATTTCAATCTGGTTTGTACATGTACCATTCCTTAAATATAGGTATGGGTTTGAATCGCTTTTGTGTAATACTTTTTTTCTTATTCCTTATGTAGAAAAGTCTGAGGTTTGAATCTTGTTGGCATGAGTTTTATCTCTTTTTTATTAGTGTTTAAGTTGAGATAAAAAATTTCAACTTTGAAAATATTGAGCCACATACAATTCCTTTCTCCAACATACTATATCATTTGCTAAAATCCTCTTTCAGTCTAGAGTTCCAATTTCAAGAAAGAAAGAAAAAAACAACAATGTCTGAGAGAGAAATAGGAGCTTCAGACAAACGACCCACCAATGATAATTCCTCTCCTCCCGTGAGACAGAAATGCGGAAGATACTAGGTGAAAAACATTGTTTCGAAAAGAAAAAGGCGCTTATATATTTTTCTGTTGCTTATTGTTTAAGATGCTTTTGGGTTTATGGTTCATAGGATGCTTGTAGCATTGGATGTGTGATAAATTAGATGCTTGATGAATTGAGGTATTTCTCTACAGGAAAAGCTAAAAAAGGTTTGGGGATGCTTAATTAACCTAGATGCTTGAATACAGACAATTTGGGACAACTAATAATGGACAAAATTCAATATTTAGATTTTTGTAAAATTCTAACCATGTAACTAATTAACTAAATATTAGAAATCTAGTATTATATACAATAATTGAGTATCTAGGAACCGTCGTTATGTTGCAGGGTCAGAGATCCAGAGAGGCCGTCTGGTCTACGGAACTACTCAGACAGAGGATCGGAGCTTTTTCACCAACTCAGATTCTTCTTTTCACTTCAGTCATCTCCTTCTTTCTTTCTACTTCAAACAGCTTCCATATCTATCCTTTGGGGGAGGGGGTGTGTTTTTTGTCTGGTGTGCCCTGAGGTCAAACCAGAGATCTGAGACTTTACTCAAAGGAGGTTGAGGTGCCTTCCCTGTTAACAATGTAATGGAGGATGTGTGAAGAACAAATGTATCAAAGGATATGGTATATTTCCAAGAAGATTTCTTGTTGTTGCCTTAGGGTTCTTCTCACCGAGAAGACCCAAAGTTGTACCTATGAAATGATATTTTGGAGGCTCCCCCAATAATTTTAGACCTTTCTCTACTTTCTTGGGATCACTACTTGATATAGACATTGGAAATCACGTGGTCTGCTCAACGACTAGTTGCCAAGTGTCCATACATCTAGTGTAGGCTTGATCTTGACAAATATGGGCTTGGTCCAAATTCATGTAAGAAAATATATGCCTTTTTTCTTATCCACTTATGTTGTGCGTTTAGTCACTGTCAGCACATACAGGCACGCATATCGTGTTCCCTTATACTCTGATGTTGAACCTCGAATATCAAACCTCGGATGTATGTGACTCTCCGTAGTCTCCAGTTTTTAAGTGCCTCAGGGCACGTACTGTTTGTACCACGACTCTTAGAGCTTGGTAACTATTCTACGTAGATCCTCTTACCAGACCTACGAGTTCAATGGTACCAAGGTCTGGAAGTGTGATGGATACCTAGGTGGACCTGGCCCATAAAAGAGTGCCCGCAAACGACGAAGTCCGAACCCTAATTACATGAAGGAGGCGCCGACGGCTAGGGTTGGAGAAGACCTAGGGACTTTTGTTTTATTTTATGCTTTCAAGAACAATCTTTTGTCGGGCTTAGCCCATTAGTATTTCTTGGTCATTAAGTTAGGTATCCTTTTCAGTTCTTTTAAATACCAGTGTAAGAAAATCATTATTTTCATTCTAGTGAATAAACTCGTGAGTTCATCTCTAGATTGCGGCCGTTGTGTCTTTGATTAAATCTTGCGACAGGGGGAGGATTGTGTAACTACACCGTTGTTACCGGGGAGATAGTAGCAAGAAGTAAGATTACTCTTTAGTAACTTGCTTCGCCTAACCGTGATCGCGTTAGGAATTCATCATTCCTCAACAAATCCGGGTAATATCTTTGTATTACTCTCTTTTACTTTCGAATCTAGCTTCTGTCTTGCTACGAATCCATCAGCTTGGCATCTAGAGTCTGCTTTGAAGACTCTCAATTCACGCTTCCACACAAGGAGATCGAAGACGACAGATTTATTCCGTCAAAATTCAAAATTCCTTTTATCTGGAATTTCCACGCGAATCTGGCCTACGCAACCTTACAAAATCCAAGTTTTCCGTTGATTGAACCGTTGGATCATCACCATATTTTTACTAACTATTAAAACACGTAGATCTTGGATCTGGACGGTCGATATCGGAAACAACGAATGTTTTGTTGCCCAAAACAGAAACTCTCCATCTAGTTGTTGTTATGGAAGAAAATTCTACATCTAGAGGATTGTGGTTCCAAAATTAGGCAAGATGAGATCTATTCAAGAGGATCTGAAGAATATTCGAGACGACGCAAGGTCCATTTGATGGACATGTATCGAACTCATCGATATAATCGAACAACGAGAAGCGCACCAATGTAAGGAAATCAAGGAAAACAAGTCTAGGGTTTTGGTTGAACAAGAGTCAGGGATAGGAGGAAGAAAATACCCGGAAGCATAGATGAGCCATCTATCATTCGAGGGCACATAATTTTTCAAAAGGTATAGCTCTAAACTTTCCCAAGTTCTTCGGCAAAATACCATACAAGTTGCTCGATGATGCAAGTGCATACTTCAAAATCAAGAAGATTAAGCATCGAGATCAAGCCGGATCAGCCTTACGCTTTATGAGTGGGAAAGCAAAAGATTGGTGGCGAAAACATCATAATAAGTTCCCAATTACTGAGTGGTCATTATTCAAAGATTTAATCTTGCGAGAATTCGACAAGTCTTAGCTTAGGAAACAATATGACAAGCATCAACAAGAACCTAAGCGAAGAGAGGGCCGCGCCTCATATAGGAACTCTATACGCAAACCAGGTGATCAATTTCCCACATCGATATCCCAGGAGGTAAAAAACTTCAATTCGTCAGGTGACTTGGGAGAACCATCTACAATGATTGAGGATCAGGGCGTTGCCGAAGAGAGTACCGTGGACTATGATGATAATCTTCTTAGTAAGTGTTCGGATCAATATTTGAGTGAGAAGATTAATTCATTCTCCGATATGTCCGATTTTGTGGAAAAGGTTGCTTCTGAAGCTTTACAGACAATTTAGTGAGCCAGGATTCTACAAAGGTAACTCTTGCATTACTTTCTGCGATTAATCTTGATTTTGAATTTAATTGTACGAGTGAAGAAAGTAAGCGAGAGTTTGTTGATAAGCACCACTTGAACTTTGGAGAGGATACTGTGACTACTTGTGTTACATATGTGAATACCCATAGCTCTGAAAAGAGTTATCTACTGGAAACCAAGTATGTTGATTCTGTCCAACCTTCCCAAATGAGTACCTTGCTTATGGACATCGTTGAAGTTGAGAAACCAGAAGAAAGCCTCGAGTTGCACCATGGAAGTAAGAATGAAGAGCTACAAGGAAAACACATGTTTGGGCCACCTGCGATAGATATTTCGGCGTGTTCTATACCTCTAAAATATATTCAACCTCGAAAATTTGCACCATCAGAACAAGTTATGGACGATCAACAATCATCTGGGCTTATTTCAATAGATGATAAGTTATTGCAAAGAGATCCATTCTGGCTTGGGGGAGTGCAGGATAAAACTCTTATTATTCATGTGATGGAACGAGTGATATATTCGACGAGGACTCATGAGGCGCATGCGGATCTCCAGTTGATTCAAAGTCGTTATCATGCTTCTATGCCACTAGAGTATTGCTCGAGTGTGGCCACTTCTTGCAAAATTCCATCATTCGTCAAGTGGAATGGTGTCAAGTTTAAGAGATCGACCGGAGATAAAGTACTTCTTCATGACATTTTTATTGTGAGGTATGTTCTCATAATTGTGGTTGAGGTTTGGGGGCTTGGAGAAGTTCATGGGAGCATCAAGATCTTTCACCCGGAGTATGGAGGAATAGTGAGTGACGAAGGAGCTCAATATAAGAATGACAGACTTAAGGTGAGCATGAGTCAAGCACGGACACTCGTACCATGGGATTTCGACTCAAGCTACACCAGAAGGATCCATAATATGATAAACGTTATCCCAGGTGACATGGCTTTATTTCAGGTACAAGCTTTTAATGACAAATTTCATAACAATGTGTTTGGAGTACTAAGCCATGATGTGGTTCAAGCAGTAGTTCTTGTGAATTCATATTGTAGGCCACCCAATCCAATGTTCCAACCTGGAATGCAAGAATTTTTACTATGTTGTGATACAAACATTGACTGGTCAGACGATCCGATTATGCACTCTGGGATATGCATTAAGTATTGTGATGTTTATGATCCCTTGGACATGTTGAGTGCCCATGAATATCCTAGAATGTTTCATCCTGACTATGGCGGAAAGGGGGAATCTCTTGTTAGCTTAATAATAGCCAGAGCATCAGCAAACTTGAAGGGGCCATGGAAACAATCATGCATTATTTCATCACCAAGTTTGGATGCGGACAATGACAGAGTCAACTGGAATGAATAAGAAAGGGCACCTCACAAGACATTCAAGCTCTTGTTCATATTTTTCCACCACTTTCACGATGGAAGTAACATTAGTAATATCATTGATCCATCACGGCTAATCTGGTGGAGGGGTACCAAGTTCAAGGAAGCTGCAAGGAACGAGATGTGTAGGGTTCCGGAAGTATGCGGATCTTGCTATGGAAGATCAGGTGTTCGGCCCCGAATGGAAGCTGCCATCAATGAGCATGACGACTCTAGCATCCATGGTGATTTGGGTGTTCGACCCTGGAGGAGGCCACACTGAAGACACCCTTGTGGACAAGGTCGATTTCTAGGGGGCGGTGATGATGGATACCTAGGTGGACCTGGCCCATAAAGGAGTGCCCGCAAACGACGAAGTCCGAACCCTAATTACATGAAGGATCGCACTGGCGGCTAGGGTTGGAGAAGACCTAGGGCCTTTTATTTTATTTTATGCTTTCTAGAACAATCTTTTTTCGGGCTTAGCCCATTAATATTTCTTGGTTATTAAGTTAGGTATGTTTTTCAATTCTTTTAAATACCAATGTAAGACAATCATTATTTTCATTCCAGTGAATAGACTCGTGAGTTCATCTCCAGATTGCGTCCGTTGTGTCTTTGATTAAACCTTGCGACAGGGGGAGGATTGTCCAACTACACCTTTGTTACCGGGGAGATAGTAGCAAGTAGGGCTATTACTCTTTAGTAACTTGCTTCGCCTAACCGTGATCGCGTTAGGAATTCATCGTTCTTCAGCAAATCCGAGTAATATCTCTGTATTACTCTCTTTTACTTTCGAATCTAGCTTCTGTCTTGCTACGGATCCATCAAAGTGCCAATATCCCCAAGGGAGCGACCTACTTGGTTAATTATTGGTTTTCATCCGGAGGTGCACTCACATGAATTCTAAGTGTCGGGGGACCCAGGTCGTCTTACAATGCATGTTGGCAGATTAAGACGGACTGGACATATTTAATATCATCCAGACACTAATTTGTAAAGAAAAAAATCCATGTAGCACTAAGTTAACAGAAACTATTAGGATTATCACTACTTTGTAATTAACCTTGTTTATTTAGAGAGCATAACAAAAGTTTTACCAAAAAGAGTTGTTGACAATTGTACTTTATTGACTATGATAAGGAAACAGTTTTTTTTTTTAACTTTTAAGTCTTCCGGATTTGTAAGTGGTTATGTTAATATACCGGACTTCTTGCTTCTTGTGGTATATATATAATTTTTTTTTGAAACGGTCAAATCTAATCTACTCCTACTCCTACTACTACAACCCCTTTAACACCTTATAACTTCAACTTCGCCTATACCACCATATGTCTCCGTCGGAGTTCAAACCTCGACCACTCATGTGCTAATCCAGCACCCTTACCGCTCGGCCACCCTTCTAACTCCTGATTCTTGTTGCATGTATTGCTATTCAGTTTTCACCTGACTGCCAATATGTCATCGATCCGTGAGATATTTATTAATATTTTTTTGTAAGGAATGGTGTATGAATATTCTCTTTATACAACATAGAAGATTCAAATCGATAGGATTTGTATTCAAATTGGCAATGACGAAAATTGCAACTTTGGTAGATGCGTTACACAAACATTTGCGAGGTAGTAGTACATCACAAACTCACCGTGTGTAACACATGGTGCAAAAGTGTTTAACATAATAAGCAGCGTTCTAGGAAGTTTCTTCACCGTCACAACTGTGGCCTGAAATTCCATAAACTATTACTTTAACCAAAGTTAAAGTCATGAGGATAGCAAGGTGCAGCATGCAAGTTTCCAGGAAAGATTTTAAAATACTACTAGTAGTTGACAATTGTACTCATTTATTTCAATATCACAAATTACCAATCACTTATTATAGCCTCTCCATGAAGAATGATATTTTAATTTGTAAAATCCAAATTGGTATAAACAGAGTCAAGCTAAGAACCGTGAAGCAATGAAAGCAGGAATATATTTGTTTATTGTACTTGCAGTCTTATTGCACGAAACAGATAGGACGCAAAGTGCCTGCCAGGAGCATTCATTACAAGGTCGGATGCGTACGTAGAGGTAGCCTTAAACCTCCCCCACTGCCACGAACAAGTGAACCGATTCGGTCAGGTTCCTCAGAACCTCCTCATGAATGCACCACTGCACCGCTTCCTCCACCACTTCCTATCAGTGACAGAACCAAGGGGGTGCATAGAAAGCATAGTGAAGCGTCCCCACTCTCCAAACATTGAAACAAATTAAGAGATTTATATGTAATATTTTTTCTTATTTATAATTTCACTCCCAGCTCTCGAACATTCCAAATAATTCCATGTATATAATCGGTTTATATGCGTTATTGTTTTTTTAATGCATAAAAACTTAATGTTGATATTTTTTTCTCCTTTTCATTTCTTAAATTGTTCAAAATATTTTTACTTAATCTAACACAACCATCGCTTAAACACACGGGTTATGGCTAAAGCTTGACCCCCCTGCCAAAGAAACTATATCACCCTGTTTGAGACCGATTTAAAGAATGATTTTAACTAGATTTTGAACCAAAAAAAAAAAATCTCAGGTTAAGGAAAGGTCTAATCAATGTTCATTTAATTTAAAAAATTTATGCCTTTATGTTACAACACCGGCATGGTTATTTCGGGGTGATATGTTAACTTACCGACCAACACGTGTTCTTTCCCACCCCATTTGTCCTTGTGCATGTACATGGAACTTCCTATTAGGTCACCAATTTTAGTCTTAACTCTGAAGTTCTTTTGAAGGGATTTCCAAAACGAAAGGTGCATCTTATTTGTATTGTTGGAATGAGTAGCGTTATTAATCCCTTAAAACTCTTTGAAATTCAATAAATATATACAGTACACATTTATTTCAACTTCAAACTAAAGTAACTCAGCTATTGAACACCTCAAATCTTAAGTTGTGGTTTAACCAAACTATATTCACGGTATAGGAAACTTTAGTCCCCCTGCCAAATCGTTTATGAACGTTTAAGTGCACCATGATATAATATAATTGCAAGCTGAATAAATAATTAACAATTTAACATAATAAGCAGCGTTCTAGGGAGTTTCTTCTCCCTTACAACTAAGGCCTGAAAGTCGGCAAACTAGCACTTTAACCTCAATTCAAGTCATGACAGCAATGTGAAACATGCAAGTTCCCAGAACAGATTCAAAAATACTACTAGTAGTTGACAAAAATTTTCTCATTTCAATATCACACAGTACATATACCAATCACTTATATATAACCTACCCAAGAAGAATGATATTTGGTATAAACAGAGTCAAGCTAGGAACTGTGAAGCGATGAAATCAGCAATATGCTTCTTTCTTGTCCTTGCAGTCTTGTTGCATGAAACAGATAGGACACAAAGTGCCTGCCAGGAGCATTTGCTTCAAGGTCGGATTCTTAGAGTTAGCGTGAAACCTCCCCCACCGCCACAAGCAAGTGTACCGATTGGCGCATCACCTCCTCTGGAATTGCCTACTGCACCGCCTCCACCACCACCTCCTATCAGGGGCAGGAACAATTAAGGGGATGCAGTGATGCGTTCCCGACCTCCAAAGTATGAAACAAAGAGATTATTTATATATATGTAATATTTTTGCTACTTTAAGATTTCACATCCACAACTTTCGGGCAATAATCTCAAATGTATGATTTAAGTCCTGTCCACTACTGGTTCATTCTGTACGTGTAATCGGTTTATACATATATATGCAGTAACTGTTTTATTTAATGCATAAAAAAACATGAACATTGTGAGATTTTTCCGGAAATAAGAGTTCCCAAGCAACATAAAATTAAATTAAGTAGGCGTAGTAGTTAACTCATTGTGCGCATAACCAATGTCCTACTCGTGTCACTCACTAGTCTCACCTTACCCTATGGCTATCATGCACTACATAAGATAAGAATAATCACACACACCTTCAATGCATAAAACTAATTCATTTGACATATATAAATAATATAAATATACGAAGAGTATTAATTGTAGGAGTTTGGTGGTTTCCCTTAACACAAGGGGTGTTTAGCTACTGAGCTTGAGTAGTATTTGTTAGGGTTGAAATATGTCCAGTCCGCATGTACGAACTGGAGCGGTCTAAGAGCGCGACAAAGCATCATAGGCCGTCACTCAAAGGGCACAACCACACCCAAGTATGTCACTAAGGTGTGGATCGACCAACATAGGGTCCGACCATCACTGGGAGGACAACCCTCAAAATAAGCTCCTCTCAAGGACAAAGCTGCCAGTGGGCTCGAGGAGCATCTCTCTCGGGCTCGAGGAGGCCTTACGTCAAGGTAACGCTCCTTGACAGAAACTGAGCAGGACACTACTCGCATCACCCATGCACAAGGAAGGCACGAGGACCGCAGAGCGACCAGCCATGGTGCTCTCCTGGGCCAAGGCCCACGGACCTCCTTAATGGGCCTGGGCCGAGGAAGGCCTCAATCCTAGCCGTACACGTGGCGTGATCCTACATGACCGGAAGCTGAAGGGTCTCAAGTATAAAAGGGCCTCATTTACTCCTCAACAGTAAGCATTAACTACGTCACCCGAGCACCACTTTCACTACTCTTACTAGGGAAGCCTCACAACTCCCTACTCGTAAAGTCGCCTCTCCGGTCTGATACCTTACAGACCGGGCAAGAGACACTAACCCCCCCTCTAGTCTATTCCAGGTACGAGGAAGCTACAAGAAGGCTCTCTTCCTATCTTAGAGGAACACTACAAGAAGAAGAACTAGAATGACTTAGAATAGCGACTCATTGCGAACTTAGAAAGAAACACGAATTACCCTTCAACATTTGGCGCCGTCTGTGGGAACCGACACAAAAGGTCATTCCTTGCCCTACTGGTCGAGCCACTTTCCTCCTCGTGACACTTCACGAATATGCCTCCCAGAAGAAGCAACCGTCTTGCTAATGCACCACCCGCGAATCCTCCTCGACCTAGAGGCCGTCCCTCTAATAACGGTCGCGGAGGAGGAACGGAGGGTGTTCCGAGGGAGCCGAGAAATAACAATGTTGCAAGGAACCGGGATTACACGGAGGGGGCATTTACTAATGTCACTCACTCCCAAAATGAGACATCCGGGGAAAATAACCCGCAAGGAGTCCCGGTAGGAAACGCCTATGGAGCTTTGAGAGTCGCAAACAACGCCGAATCTAGGGGGCAGCCTCATCCAGTAGCAATCAACCAACCTCCCGTGGCAGTGAACCCTCCTCAACCGGCCGCATTGACCTTCACCCTTCCTGATGGACGTGTAGTCCGACCATCAGATTTCGGGATGGGCGAAGCTCAATACGGTCTATTCCTTCTTACTTTACAAGGATATGTCGGAGGTAATGAGGCTATCAGGGTCAATACCGAGATACAAGCTCCAGTAGAGCCACAAGCACCGGTGCAAGAGCAACCTCGGGCTACATTGGTCGCTCCTCGTCAATCTCAAGGAAGATCACCAGTTGCACAAGATGAAGCACATTCGAGAGCCAACACTAGGCCGATCCAATCTCGACTTGGACCATCAAGAATCCAATCGAGGTTAGGACCACAAGGTGCCCCGGATGATTTGAGAGACCTGATCGATAGAAGGATAAGGGCATCATTGCAAAATGTAGCGCAACAAGAAAACAGAGCTCAGGTGGTCGCTACACCGCCCGCGCTCCCCAATCAAGTTACCCCCAACCAGGTAACTCCTCAAAACCAACAAGAAGCGGTGGAAGAGAATCAAGCGTTGAGAACAGTAGCTGAGGTAACCCCCCTGGTCGATCCGATCACGGGGAGGAGGCTCACTCTGGAGGAACTCAACGCGAGTAAATCTGCACTTGATGCTCAGATAGAGACTCTTCGTGGAACTGTCCAAGAGAGAGAGCAAGACCAAGATCCGAGCCCTTTGTGCGATGAGATCCGGAACCACCAAGCCAAAATTGAAAGAGGCTTTCCCACCTTCGAAAGCTATGACGGAACAAGTTGTCCGAAAGATTACTTGGTAAGATTTGGCACTAAAATGGATGCCTACGGTCATGACTCAAGGACCAAGGCACTCCTCTTCCCGGCTAACCTTTCCGGGGAAGCAATGAAATGGTGGTCGCGCCTCCCTCACCGATCCATCAAATCATATAGAGACCTCTGTAAAGAGTTTTCTAAGCGTTTCGAGAAAGTGATGAACGCCAAGAGACGGGTGAGGTACTTGGCCGAAATTGTCCAGAGAAACAATGAAGACTTGAGGGACTTCATCAACCGCTTTCATGAAGCAGCCCTCCAAGTCGAGGATCACTCGATCAATGAGAGGAAGGAATACTTGTATGGTAATACTACCAATATCAGATTCCAAGATATACTCTCAGCATCGTGTATAGAGAATGAAGCACAACTTGCCAAAGTTTGCAAGGACTTCCTCGAAGCCGAGGAATTCCGAAGAACGGTCACGGTAAGAACCAATCTTCCCAAGGAAAAAGGGAAAGAAAAAGAAAAAGAAAAGGAGTACCCTCCTCGACCCCAAAATCCCGGGAAGCAGAGGAAAGAGCAAAAATTTGGGTTGATCAAGGAGGGCAGCTCAAGAAATGATTTCAGAGACAGGAGATCTCCTCCCAGAAGGTCGCCTCCAAGACGATATAGCAACTACACAGACTTGAATAGGCCAAGATCCGACATCTTGAACTATATAGTCTCGAGGAAGCTAGACGTCTCGTGGCCACCCCCGATTAAGGAAAATCAAAGGAACAAGAACTCGGAAAAATTTTGCAAGTTTCACAAAGGGAAAGGGCACACCTCCGATGAGTGTGTCGAGCTCAAGAACGAAATTGAGAGGATGATACGTAACGGTCAATTGGTTAACTACATCCGGAAGGAGGAACCCCTGGCACTCCTGCCCCCACCTCCTCAAACTGAGAACGAGCACCCTTACCAAGGAAACCCTCAGGACGACGACATCCATAATTACAACAATTATGAGAACCGCCCTGTAAATGGAAGCATCCGCACTCTCACAATTGCGGGAGGACCCGCCAGCGGCGACACTCGTAATCAAAGGGAGATTACGGCGGACAACCTTAGGGTTCGAGATGTGAAGTACGCTCAAGCCGCACGACCGGGAACCAACGTTATCTCTTTCGATGATAGCGAGATACCTCTGAAGCATGCTGGAGGAGGCAACATCTATGATCCTTGCATCCCACTTGTAGTGTCCTTGGATGTTCAATCCTACAAGTTGGGTAGAATCCTCGTCGATACTGGATGCTCGGCAAACTTGATCTTCACCGGAACCTTGAAAAGGATGCACATGAACCCAAGGGAAGGGCTCAGAGAAGTGAGGAGCGCATTGGTAGGATTCGGAGGACAACCTGTCATGCCGCTCGGAATGATCAACCTCACAGTGTCAATGGGTAGCGCTCCTAGAAGGGTAACCCAACAAGTTCCTTTCGTGGTGGTCGATATGCCATTCGATTATTTCGCAGTCCTAGGGCGACCCGCTCTCTCTCAATTCCGAGCCGTAGTGTCCACGGTCCACAACAAGCTAAAATTCCCCACTCCTTTGGGAATCGGACAGGAAGTAGGAGACATACGAGAAGCATGGGAATGCTACACCTTGTCTGCCAAGTTCACTTCGAGGGTTGCTATTGGAGAACCCAACCCCGGACAATCGTCCGAGGAGACTCCCCTTGTTCACAATGCACCTTATCGTTTCTACACGGTTCGGCGAGTGAAGAGAAAATCGAAAAAGCCAAGTCCGTCACTTAGGCGAAGAAAAGCAACCATGAGGAAAGACGAAGATACTCTAGTAGGAGCTGTTAAGGAGCTCGAGGAGTATCAAGTGATTCCACCAGTCCCACCCTCTTCCAAAAAGAAGAAGTTCTTTGAGGAAAACAAAATCGAAGCAAGAGAAGCCCTAGAGGAAATCCAAATTGTCGAAGGAAGTGCCGACAAGGTCACAAAAATTGGCACAGAGATGGCCACTGAAGTCAGGATGAAACTCATCCAATGTTTGAAAGATAACAACGATGTATTCGCGTGGAGTACCGAGGACCTGAAGGGGATCGACCCACGTGTCGCCGTTCACCGTCTGAACGTAGACCCATCGATCACCCACATCAGAGAAAAGCGAAGAGACTTCAGCGCGGAAGATAATGCCATCATAGAAGCGGAAGTACAAAGACTTCTTAAAGCTGGCCACATCAAAGAAGTGAGATACTCGGACTGGGTATGCAATGTGGTCCTAGTGGAGAAAGGTCCGGGGAAATGGCGAATGTGCAACAATTTCACAAGGCTCAACAAGTTTTGCCCGAAGGATCCATACCCTCTCCCACGGATCGACCAGCTTGTCGATTCCACCGCTGGATGCGCCCTCCTGAGTTTCATGGATGCATACCAGGGCTTCTACCAGGTCAAAATGGCCAAAGATGACGTGCCTAAAACCGCCTTCTTCGCTAACGGCAATGTGTATTGCTTCAACGTGATGCCATTTGGCCTTAAGAACGCCGGAGCGACCTACCAAAGGCTGGTCAACAAGATGTTCAAGGAAGAGCTAGGTAAAACAATGGAAGTATATGTCGATGACATGCTCGTCAAGAGCAAGACCGAGGAGCAACACGTAGGTTACCTGGCAAAGTGCTTCTCAATCTTGAGAAAGTATGGCATGAGGCTCAACCCGGCGAAGTGTACCTTTGGAGTCAAAGGGGGGAAGTTCCTCGGTTACATGGTGACAGAAAGAGGAATAGAAGCAAACCCTGAAAAGATAAAGGCCATCCTCGATCTCCCCCAACCTCAGTCCATCAACGAGGTGCAACAATTGGTTGGAAAATCAATTGCATTGAGTAGATTCATCTCAAGGTCGACCGAGAAAAATCTACCTTTTTTCAAGGTATTGAGAAAGAGCAGCCACTTCGAGTGGACAAAGGAGTGCGAGGAAGCCTTCGAGAAGCTGAAAGAATACCTACTCGCTCCCCCTCTATTGTCAAAGCCCGTGGACGGAGAGGTACTCTATCTGTACTTAGCAGCAACCGGGGAAGCTATCAGCTCGGTTTTGGTGCGAATCCAAGGGAACGACCACTTACCCATCTACTACTTGAGCAAAGTACTTGCCGGGGCTGAAACGCAGTACATGGATATCGAGAGGCTTTCCTTTGCCCTCGTTTATACGGCAAGGAGGCTAAAACCCTACTTTGGGGCTCACAAGGTTATTGTTTTGACAAAGCAACCTCTCAAGCAAGTCCTCAGAAAGCCCGAAAATTCGGGAAGAATGGCAAGGTGGGCGATTGAGCTAAGCGAGTACGACATCGACTACCAAGCACCCGTAGCCAAGAAAGCACAAGTCATAGCCGACTTCCTCGTGGAGTATCCCTCAAAAGGAACTTCAGAGGAAAACTCCTCAGCAACAAAGAGTGCTATGATGATGGTCGAAGAGCATCCCCATCAAAACAGCCCGATGCAAGCTCTAGAAGATGCTTTAAAAGAGCTTAAGACAATGTCCCAAACCAAAAGGAAGAGGCATGAAGTGTTCCTGACAGAGAAAACCGACGAGCCAAAGGGTGCGGAGACCGTCTCTCCAAAACCCAAAGAGTTAGTCGACCACGGAGACGTCTGGATTCTTCATGTTGATGGATCCTCATCAGGAAAAAATGGCGGGATAGGAATATACTTCAAGAGTCCCGGAGGGGCTGAACTAGAGTACGCCGTTACTCTTAGTTTCCCGGTCTCCAACAATGAAGCAGAATATGAAGCCATCCTCATCGCTCTACGTATGGCAAAGTCATTGGAAGTGAAGAAGCTACATCTCTTCACCGATTCCCAACTGGCCGAGAAGCAAATCTCGGGGAAATTCAAAACCAAGAAAGACTCACTTGCTGAGTACAAGAGCGCCATCACGGAAGAGATTCAAAAGTTTGAAAGCTGTGAGATTGAAAAGTTCTCAAGAGATCTCAATCAAAGGGCAGATGCCCTATCAAAGTATGCTTCAGCCTCCGGAGGAGTTGATACCCGGAATGTGATACTCATGAGGATCAATGCATCATCTCTGTGGTCATCAAAGCCAAACGTCTTGGCAATTGACGATCAACCGAATTGGATGCAAGAGATAACAACATATCTAAAAAATGGAAGCCTTCCTCGTGACAAGGCTGAAGCGAGAAGAGTCAAAGGGAAAGCTCCTCGATACATCATGCAAGGAGACTACTTGTACAAAAGGTCTTTCGAGGGAGTCTACTTGAGATGCGTCGCCGAGCACGAAGTTCAAAAACTTCTTGGAGAAATGCATCGAGGAAGTTGCGGCGACCATGCCGGAGGAAGAACCCTCGCCCAAAAAGTCATTCGACAAGGATACTACTGGCCCACTGTTCGCGAAGACGCTGCCCAATTTGTGAGAAAGTGCGATGAATGTCAATTGCACGCCAATTTGATCAACGTACCGGCGAAACCTCTTATGCCCATCGCCATCACTTGCCCGTTCGACATATGGGGCATCGACATAGTCGGTCCCTTTCCAAGAGGCACGGGTCAAAAGAAGTTCATCATCGTTGCGGTCGAATACTTTAGCAAGTGGGCGGAAGTGGAGGCAGTCTCTACCATCACCGAACAAAGAGTCATGAACTTCGTCTGGAGGAACATCGTGTGTCGATTTGGCTTGCCAAGGGTCCTCATCTCGGATAATGGTGCTCAATTTTGCGGCCAAAGATTCAATTAATGGTGCAAGGAAATGAAGATTGAGAGGAGGTATACCTCTGTAGGACATCCTCAATCCAATGGGCAAACAGAAGCCGTCAACAAAATCCTCGTCAACAACTTGCAGAAGAGGTTCGCTACCAACAGGGACTGGGTCGACGAGCTTGATGGAGTGGTGTGGGCATACCGCACTACTTCAAAGACAGCTACAAGAGAGACTCCCTTCTCGCTAGTTTATGGGTCCGAGGCGGTCATACCAGCAGAAGTGGCGGTGGAAACCCTCAGAATCCAAGGGTACCAACCCGAGGACAATCATACAGAGAGACTCTTCGATCTCGAGACAATCAGTGAATCGAGGACCAACGCCTTGGCCAATATCCTCAGATATCAAGCACTCATCGCGAAGACCTACAACAAAGGCGTAAGAGAAAGAGACTTCCAAGTAGGAGACCTAGTACTCCGAAGAGCAGACATCTTGGGCAAAGTGGGGAAAATGCAACCCAATTGGGAAGGCCCCTACAAGATAATTGAAGCAAGGTCCAACGAAAGTTATCGTCTTCAAGACATGGAGGGAAGGGTACTGAAAAATCCATGGAATACTTCTAACCTCCAGAGATTCTACGCTTGAAGTTGTCAAGAGAAAAAGCTTTTTGAAAACTTATGTGGAAGGTCCAATGATCGAGGAGGATTCCTCACTGGTCCAAGTGAGAAGCACCCCTTGCTTTTGTTAAAAAGTTGTTGTAAGCAACCTGGCCGAAGAGCCCCATAAGCAAGCTGGCCGAAGAGCCCCCATTGTAATTGCATTTCCGACAAATCAATACAATGTCTCTTTCAACAAGAAAATGTCAAAGTATAGAGCTACTATACTCAAAAAATAAGACTACTCGATCGAGAAAGCTTACTTTAAGAAAAGCTATTCGATTTCCATGATCAAGGGGAACCCTCCCCGCGCTCTAAACTCTATAAGAGGATCGATCAGGAAACCACTCAAAAAGAAAAAGCGAGTAGATGGAAGTGATCGAGGAGAGAGACTTCCAGTCTTTCTAACTCAACACTTAGAAATTTTTCTAAGTTCAAACACTTAGAATTTTTTCTCAAATGATCCAAATGATCGAGAAGCATTGGTAGATCGAAGAGCTCGCAGCAAAGAACATTGGTTCTCGATTCTAACTCATACTTGTTTAACTACTCTATCCAAGTTATACGTCATAACAAAAATTGGATTTAGAAAAAACACAAGTATGGAAATCGAAGAGCATTGCATTTTATTGAAAGGAAAGAGTAGCAAACAAACAACAACAGTGAAATTTATGTTACAAGCATAAATGTTGCGAGGAGTGCCACACAGGGCCAAATAGAAATTGTTTGAAAATAAAAACAAGTACAGAAAATGACAAAGGCTACAACATGACCCGAGCATACTCGGTCTTCAAGGAGGCTCCCCGATCCTAGCGTGTGCGGCTATCTGTGAATTCCGTGACCGGGTGGTCGCGCTGCATGCTCCTCCTCGAACGTGCTCGCTTCCGGGCCTTCAGGTCGTCGCGCTCCTGAGCTCGAGCCTCCTCGATGCCTTTTGATACATGGTTAGCTCTGGCTCGACAAAGTCAGCAGCCCTCCCGAGGACCGGATCGCTCAACTTCACCCAGGCGGCATTCCGGAGAGCGGCCTTCTCGAACGGGTAGATGATCCCGCTCCTTAGACACTCGGGCACCCAGGCTGGAAGATAGGCTGGCTTGCTGGGATAAGGTACCTCTGGGTCGGTCACCAGCTCACCGAACTCGCACGCCTCGTGCATCTCCTCGGTAATCTCCTCATCTGGGTAAGGAGTCAGGTCCTCGCGCCGCCCGGGATGAAGGTCCTCGCGGTCATCAGCATCGAAGTCGCCGGGAGCATGTTGACCCTCTTTAGTTGGCCAACACACGAGAAGAAGCCCTCCTCGCGCGAGGCCACTTGTACATCTCTCAGGGCCTTTA
>CM051455.1:131346191-131539374 GCA_028274465.1 Plantago ovata
TCAGAACCTTTAGTTTAATTCAAATTAGCCCTGCAACTGACAGGAAGTAATATTCCTCTCTCCTGATTAGCGTCTATGAGGAACAATTCCTATCTCACAGATATTTATCAACTGAGAGGCTCAGATGCTATGTTTTATTGTAGGTTCCGTTTGGTTGCCATGGAGAAGGAAAAATTTTGGGGCAAAATGACCCCTTTTCCTTGTTTGGTACGTAGGAAAACGAAAAAAGAAATGTGGTTAATTGGTCTGACTGGCTTTTCCTCCAACTCAACCGGAAAAGTCTTTTTTGCATTTTTGTGCACAAAAGTGCAACTCTTTTCCTACTTCCTTTTCCATGGGGAGGGCAGGAAAACGAAATTGGCAAAATTTCCCATATTTTCACATTCCAATTTTGCCCACCAAATCTTAAATGTTGTCCCCATAATACCTACAATATGCAATTTAATTACATCCCATCTCTGAAAATCTGAAAAGAAACCCATCTCTGAAAATTTGAAAAGAAACCCACTTCTTCATAACTTCCATCCGCCACTACCTCCTTCTCCCGCCTCTCCCTCCCCAATCTCCGCTCTCGCCCACTCATCACCGCCGCCAAGCTCCCCTCTCTCCGCCACCAATTCTCCTCCAAATCCATCCCCAAACCACCTTCTCCACTCCATTACATGCATCATTGCAAATACTCTGCAAATAACTTAAGAGTAGATTTGTGCAATTTAATAACTCTACTCAATCCGCCTGGAATCGCATTCTCCCCTTCTTCCTCCGTGACCACCGTGTTGTACTCTACGACCTCGTCTGCGCCGGTACCGTCAACCCTGACTTCTTCGATTTCCGCCGCTACACCTCCCTGGACCCTTACATCGATGACCTCTTCAACATCCTCGAATCACTCGGCATCGATCGCAAATACCTGGACGCGGCGGCGGCGGGGTGGCATCGGGTTGCAGGGGGATGGTAGAGACTAGAGAGAAAGGAAGGAAGAAGGAAAATAGATCTGTTCTAATTCTATTTTTTTTTAATTTTTTTTTATAACTAAAATGGATTTAATAGTTTGAACCAGATTTCCTACTCAATTTTAAGAAACCAAACATGGAAAAAGCCTACATTTCCTAGTACATTTCCTACTTATGAGTTTGGACCAGATTTCGTAGGAAATGTCGGTTTTCTTTTTCCTAATTCATACCAAACGGGCCCCTAGTGTATCCTATAAACTCCAGCCGAGGATAAGGTGTAAGATGAGAACCGTAATGCAATTATGACTTATCTCCTTCCGGACTGCTTGACTTCAACTATAACTCATTAGCAATGTGCAGTTCTCACTTGACAGTGTTATACACTTCAAATATTTGATTAGCGATTATGGGCACCACGCGTGGTGCACCAATTTTAATTTTACTTACAATCAGTTGTTTAAAAGTTTAAGAAAAAACAACTCATAACTGATTTGGATGGAATGACTCATTGATAATATTTTCAATGACATCTAATGGAGTCATGCTTAATTTCCTAGGGATCAAATTCAATTTTTCAGTTTTATTTCCGTTATATATCTTTCTCAGAAATTATCAACTCACACTTCTAATTTTACTCTTTTCCAATCTCCCCCCGCACCCCCTCCCCCAATTAATTACTCATGTTTTTTGGGTAAGTTATTTAGGTTTGACTTTTAAATGATACTGGAATGGTAAAAATCAATTACACAACTATTAAAGTGTGCTTCATATTATATAATTAAATGGTGAAATCCATAATATAATAATAATTCCTTTTTTCCCATTTAACCAATTACTCCTTCTGGTCGCACTTCTAACTTTTAGCGGCTTTTCGTATTATCGTATTATATTATTATTATATTATTGTTGAATTATTGATGAAATCCGTAATATAATAAGAAAAATAGATAAAAAGAAAACATAAAGTAGCAATATGGTTGAATAGTGGAATTCATAATATGAAAGTAATAAGGTAAAGTAGATAAAAAGAACATAATGTAATAATATTGTGGGATAAACAAAATGAAATTATGAAGATATAAATGGGACCAATGAAGTACTTAGGGTGTAATACCCAAAAATAATTCTAAATCCGTCCTTGTCCTTGATAATCTATCTCCATATATTCCACTCTCAATGGAGCTTTCACTTTGCCGTCTATATGGAATATTACTACTGTTGACATCGATTATCGCCTTTTTCAAGCTTCACGAATTCGGATCTTTGCAGGTAAACAAAGAAGAAACCCCTACAAAAGTAGTTGTTAACGCAAGCTTTTAGTAACCAATTTTTCTCTCACTGATATTCACATTTTTTGGTAGTGATCTTTTGTATTTGAGTGTGAGTAAGGTTGTATTTGCAAATGGTTATTAAAATTGATTATCTGTTTCCTACATAAATTTAAGCAATTTTGTAACTTCTTCAAAATTAAGGAGCATAACTCCAATTAAGGAGCATAATTGTTACTCTAAAAGTATCAAATGAGGTTCTTTTGGTGATTAAAACTAAACGCACTATATAAATTGAAAGTGTAAAAACAAAGGTAAATAAAATAATTTATTAATACATAAGTGATTATTTTAATCTCAACCAAACATTAACATGTTACTAAATTTCAATTTTCACCGTGTTTACCAAATGCCCCATGTTTTTCCTTATAATCAGTTTTCTTTTCTTTTTTTTCTTTATTAAGTTTAAGCCCAAATAACCCATAACTGGTTTTGATAAGCATTCCAAACAATATCCAAGTATAAAATGACGTGCAGAAGAGATAATACTTAAATTTAAGATGGAATGACTATTGGAAATTATTTTCAATGACATCTCATGCTTAATTTCCTTTATTCAATCAAATTCAAGTTTTAAGTTTTGTTCCTATTATATATCTTTTTCGGAAATTATCAGCTCACACTTCTAATTTTACTCTTTTCAATTTCTCCCCCCTCCCCCCCCCCCCCCCCCCCCCACATCAATTGCTCATGTTAATTTTCTGGGTAACTTATTTAGGTTTTACTTTTAAATGATATGGTCCATGGTGGAATGGTAAAAATCAATTACACAACTATTAAAGTGTGTTTCATATTATATAATTAAATGGTGAAACCCATAATATAATAATAATTCTATTTTCCCGTTTAACCACTTACTCCTTCTGGTCGCACTTCTAACTTTTAGTGGCTTTTCATATTACCGTATTATATTATGGTTGAATTATTGGTGAAATCCGTAATTAAATAAGAATAATAAGAAAAGTAGAATAAAGGAAAACGTTAAGTAGTAATATATGGTTGAATGGTGGAATTCATAATGAAAGTAATAAGGAAAAGTAGATAAAAAGAACACAAGTAATACTTTGGGATGAATATTTTTTTTAAATTATGAAGATATAAATGGGTCCAATGAAGTACTATAATACCCGAAAATAATTCTAAATCCTTCCTTGATAATCTCCATATATTCCAATCTCAATGAAGGTTTCATGAAGCCGTCTATATGGAATATTACTACTGTTGGCATCGATTATCGCCTTTTTGAAGCTTCACGAATTCGGATCTTTGCAGGTAAACAAACAAGAAACCCCTACAAAAGTAGTCGTTAACACAAGCCTTATGAGGGACGCTTCAGTTGACACAAACGAACTCAAGTTGAAGAAGCAGATTGAGTCTCTACTCAACACCCAAAAACAGATGGATCCAAAGCTTCGGATACCCCAGATGCAGATCCTGACTAAATTGGAATTCGACCAGGTTTGGTTAAGATTTCGGGTGATGTTGTGTGACTGGTGGAGGAATAGACGATTTAACTCTGATGTCATTTCAAATCTGGTTAATCAAATTTCAAACAGGAAATACTACAAGACTTGTGCAATAGTGGGAAATAGTGGGGTTTTGTTAAGAAGTGAACAGGGACACCTGATTGATACTCATGATGTTGTCGTCCGGTTAAACAACGCTAGGACTAATGGTTATGAGCCACATGTCGGAGCCAAAACTAACATATCATTTGTCAATAGTGAAATAGTGCATTCATGTGCAATCAGGGAGAATTGTTCTTGCTGCCCATATGGAGAAAAAGTGCCTACCATCGTTCATATTTGTAGGCCACAACATTTGTTGGATACTTTGGTTTGTAACTCTTCGTATAAGTCATCTCCTCTCATAGTGATTGACCCACAGATTGATGTGTTGTGTACTAGGATTTTCAAGTACTACTCATTGAGACGGTTTTACAAGGAAACGGGAAAGGATGCTAGGAATTGGCAGGGTTACCATTCGTCAGGTATGTTGGCAGTGACTTTAGCGCTAGGAATTTGTGAAAAGGTGAGCCTTTTTGGGTTTGGCAAGTCTAATTTAGTCGGCCATCATTACCATGATAATCAGAAAACCGAGTATGGGTTTCACGATTACGAGGCAGAGTACGAATTTTATCACGATATAATGGAGCAGCCCGACGTCATTCCCTTCATCCCTGCTAGCTTCAAGATTCCTCCGGTTGTTATGTACCGTTGATATTTGGATTAACTGATTGCAAATTTGCAATATGCCATCTTCTATCTTTAGCTATACTTCATTTTTCTTAACATATAAATGAAACATTTAATCCTAGGCACATACTTAATGAAATTTGAATAAAATATTAATGTAATGTTTTAAGCGGAGTTTTTTTTTTCTTTTCTTTTGTGATGGAAAACAGTTTATTTACACTTAATATATTACCTCATGGGGCTATTTTAGTAAATAGTCCGGTACACTTTATATATTAGGAAAGATATGCCCACCTCTTTGGACTTGACTCAGAGTTGGCGGTACAAATTGTAAACTCCACGAATCTTGACCTATTGCTAGGAAGATGGACATACTAGACGAGTGAGGGTCAAGTATCGTTATGGTCATAATGGATTTGGGGTTGCTCTCGTTTAAAACTCTAGATTTGCTCAGTTGTTTTGGTTTTGGAATTTGGAATGAAAGATAGTTTTCATTTCCACTGGCATAAAAGCTCAAATCGTCACAATACAAACATCAAAAAACTCAGCAAAACAAACAAAACAATCAGACAAACCTATAACAATCTAGATTCTAGGATAATTATCCAGAGATTGGCAAAAGTAAGCTATCTGTGTATTTTGCAGCCCCCTCCCATAGCCTGGAAAACCACACCCCTCAAGATCTGGTTGGCTTCCATAGTAACTGCTTGAAAGATTCTGTGATTTCTTTCTATCCACCAAGCATAAAGGAATTCAGTTACCAAAACTTTGAAGAGTCTTCGTCTTGGACGACTCTTTCCCTTAACATTTTCACATATGTGCAAAACTGTGGTTCTCCAATCCCCTGGAACATACCATATCCCATACCAGAGCAGCAAACTTTACCACATCTGTGTTATATATCACTGGGCAATTGGAGAAGAGATGATCATGATCTTCATTCTCTTGCCGGCAGAATATACACCCAGGATCTATTGTAACATCAAAATGGAGCATACGATCCTTTGTAGCTAACCTTCCCCAAAGAGCCATCCACAAGAAGAAACGATCCCTTTGAGTAGCCATATTGTTTACACCAGCTTTTTCCAATTCATTCTCTTAATAGCAGGTCTGACAATATTATACGCAAGCTTTTGATCAAAATACTCAACGTCTATGAGTTTATCCCAATCATCTCCAGATCGCAACACTTCTCTGCATTTTAATATCTTTTTAAGCAAATAAGAAGCTTGCATAAGAACAACCATACTTAAACCTGTTGATGCTTGATATAGTAGGAGTGTAGCCACTTAACCCATAATTTGTCCTCTTTCTATATAAGGGCCCAAAGCAACTTCAAGAACGCAACCTTGTTCCATGAAGGTAAATGCACTAGGCTCATCCCACCCTCCGCTTTCGGCCTTCATACAGAATCCCATAATATATAGGAGCTTTCTTACTATCAGTTATACCCCCAGACCATAAAAATTTCCTACAAATAGCCTCAACAACAGTCATAACGTTTTTAGGGAAATAAAAGATTTGTGCCCAGTAATGTTGTGCCACGTACAACACACTTTTGCACCAATTGTACACTGCCTCCATAACTCAAGTATCTAGCAGTCTAGTGGGTGATTTTTTACGTTATCTTCTCTAATAGAGGTTGGCACTGTGTAAGGCTCAATCTTTTTTCATTCAACGCAATCCCCAGATACTTAAATGGCAGCTGGCCTTCTTGGAGATTGCTGAAAACTAAGATACTAGCCTTAACATCAGGTTGTACCCTTGTAAAGAATATTTCGCTTTTCCTATAGTTACCTATCAAACCAGATGCTCTACTAAAAGTATCAAATTTATTCAATAAAGCTTTGACATATTTAAGATCCCCCTTGCACAAAAATAACAGATCATCGGCGAATACCAAGTGATTTAATTTCAAGCAGGCTGCATCTTGGGTGAAACTTAAAATCTCAATCATATTTCAATGTTTTCATCAACTATATTCCATGTACAACACGAACAAGAACGGAGATATAGGATCTCCTTGTCATAAACCCTTCCCTCCATTAAAAGGTGCAGTGAACTTACCATTGAGATACACTTGATAGGAAACAGTTGTGAGACAAATCATGACCCATTCAACAAACTTCATCGGGAAACCAAGATGCCGGAGCAAAGCCTCAACAAAATTCCATTAATTGTATCGAATCATACTCTTTTTGTAGATCACCCTTAATCATACAACGAGCAGATAAACTCCTCCTACCTTATCCTCGAATGATTTCATGTGTCATGATAGTGTTATCATGTATATACCGTCCCGGCACAAAAGTGGCTTGCTCCTTCCCTACTAAGAAACTCATCACAGTACTCAATATGTGTTTGTAATAACTTTAGAGATCACTTTATAGAGAATATTACTACAGGCTATAGGCTTGTAGTCTCTAATGGTAAATGCATTCTGCATTTTGGGTATCAATGTAATAAGAGAGGAATTAACACTTTTCAGCAGTTTACTGGTTCTAAAGAAGTCTTGGAAAGCCGCTACAACTTCAGTTCCAATTATCTCCCAAGTGCTTTTGAAGAATTTAGCTAAGAACCCATCCGGTCCTGGAGCTTTAGAGACTTTAGAGCTTCAAAAATTTCTTCCCATGTGACAGTTTTCACCAACTCTTGGCGCTGCTGAATAGTGAGAGTTCTTCCGATCTGCACAATATCAGGGTCCACTGCCAAAGAAGTCTCAGCCGGAGTCCCCAATAACGCCATATAAAAACCCACTACCTCAGACTCGATATCAGCTTCCTGAACCAACTGATTACCATTGTTATCAAACAAAACTGAAATCCCAGCATGCCCCCGTGATTTAAGGCTTGCATGAAAAAATACTTATTGTTTTCATCCCCACACTTTAACCATGTGAATCTTAGCCTTTTGTTTAAGAATTCGTTCTTCTATTTTGCTCCACTTATCATATTCCCCTTCGGAGCCGTTCTCTAAGTTTTATTATGGCAAATTGTGGTATATAAACTTGACTCATCTCTCTTAATATGTTGTTTAGTTGAAGCTAATTATTACAGGGTTAGAGGCATTTAACTTGGCTGACCCGGTAATATACACCTATATTAATCTACCATAAATGGGAGAGATTGATATTCAGGAAGGGAGGATTAAGTTAGTTACCAAATAGAACTAGCCAAAATGTCAGAAAATAAATAAATCATACCTATTTTAATTATCATCGTACCTTATTACTAAGATATACCAAACGTCATTATACATATTACAATTTGCCTAAATCCTGATGTAATCTGATTCACCCATTAATCTCATTTTCGTACAGAAGAGCTCCTTGGGCTACTACCATATCTTGGAACTTTTGCTGATTAAGTGGGTCAATTCGAAGTGTAGACTGCTTCATCAACTGCGGCCCTTGTAGCAACTACTTTCAAATGAGCATGAGAGTAGTATCGAGTGATACCCCGTAAGCCTTCCCTCACTTTTCTTTTGCTTCATCCATATCTGATACATCCTTACCCCCTCCACTTGCAAATTCCACCGTTGACAGACATAAGAAATAAAATCAGGATGCTCAATTATACAATTAAGAAACCGGTCTGAACCTCTTTGCATAGTTTCTCCTACTTCCCCCGCAGTGTACTAAAAGGGGAGAATGATCAGAGGTGCCTGGATTAAGCACCTGAGAAACTACATTAGCAAACTTCAATAACCAATCAGTATTTCCAAAACACCTATCAATCTTAGCTTTAAGGGAAGCCTCTAACACGTCACAATTTGAGAAATACTTAGCTTTAAAAACCCATCTCAAAAGAGAATCTGGAAATTCAATAATACGCCAAAATTGTTTACCCAACATAGCAATATTAAAGGACCTCAAATCCCGAAAACCCATACCACCATTACAATGCCTATCCCACTTAACCCAATGAATCCTATTCTGACTCCCATTACCCCACCAAAATCTAGCAATCATAGATTCAGTTTCAGACAACAAGTAATTAGGAAGTTTAAAACAACCTATGATATAAGTAGGAATAGTCTGAATAATGGATTTGATAAGGACTTTCTTTATCATCTTTAGACAATAGGAAGTAGGAATATCCTGAATAAGTTTCCCCAAACTCTATCTCTCAACCAACCGAAAACCTCCTGTTTAGAGCTTCCAATTTCCGTTAGGTAACCCCAGATATTTTTCATGTTTGTCAACCATATGAACCTGAAGAATAGTCTGAATTTCCTCCACTCTACCCTCTCTTACTAAAAACCATTGTAGATTTCTTTAAAAAAAACTGACCCGAAGCCAAACTATAATGATGCAAGATATTAGACATTTCTACAACTGAATCAGTAGAAGCATGATAGAAACGTAAAGTATCATAGGCAAAAAGAAGATGAGAGATCCTTGGAGCTGAAGGAGCTACAACAACCCCCCTCAACACCTCCCTCTCCCCAACATTTTTAATCAAATAACTGAAAGTTTCAATACAAAAGAGAAACAAATAAGGAGAAAGAGGATCACTCTACCTAATCCCCCTCTCTCGCTGGAAACACTCTAAAGGTTCACCATTAAGAAGTACTTAATAAGAGACAGTACGAACACACATCATAATAAGGTGAATGATACGACCATCAAAACCTAACTTTTCTAACACTCGCTCAAGAAAAACCCACTCTATCCGGTCATAAGCCTTACTCATGTCCATTTTCAAATCCATAAAAGAATCTTTGCACTTGGTTTTTTGTTTTAAAAAATAATTTACTTCATAGGTAACTAACAATTTCTCCCCCAACCCCCAAATCAATTACTCGTGTTTGTTGGGTAAGTAAATTTAAGTTATTTATGTTTGACTTTTAGATGATATCGTAGACTGGTAAAAACGTGTATCTCATATTATATAATTAAATGGTGAAATCCATAATATAATAATAATAATATTTTCCCCATTTAATCAACAAAAAATTACATATAAGTGCTAGTCTTACCAAAAGAACCACTTTAAAAAACATCTTACAAGAAAGACCATTCTATTTTTTGGTGACCTAAAATCTAATCAAGTGGTCTCCAAAATACATCTTACAAAACAGGTCATTCTATTTTTTGGTACCCTAAAATCTAATCAAGTAGTCTCCAAAATCTCTCTAATCTGGAATTGGACTCCAGTTTCTCGCTAAACTAGTTTCTTATGGTGTTTTTTGACATCCATTAGTGTTAATTAATTACTAACTAATTATATTTAACTATTTTTTACATATAACCAACCAAATAATATCCTAATTAATATTTATATACATAAACTAATGAAACTAGCATCTGTGTTGCCGAAACTAATGAAATTAGCATGTGTGTTGCTGAATCTAAAGAAACTAGCATTTTGTGTTCACTTGTGATGCCGAAACTAGTATCCGTGTTTGCCGAAACTAATGAAATTAGCATTTATGTTGCTGAAACTAGCATATTGTTGCTGAAACTAGCACTTATGATGCTGAAAACTAATGAAAGTAGCAGTTGTGATGTTGAAACTAATGAAACTAGCATTTGTGTAGATGAAACTAGCTTTTTTGTTGCTGAAACCAGCACTTATGATACTCAAACTATTTAAACTAATGAAATTACTTCCTCCGTTTCATTAATAACTTTCTAAGGGGACTATTCATCGCGACCTTTGACCATGTATATCTTTTAAATTAAACTATATCAATATAAATTAAAAGTTGATTATGAAAATATACTCCATTTAATTTCATAATATAATTTTATTATGTTTTTATCTAAAGTACTTTAGGAGTTATACGTGGTCAAAGGTCGCGATGAATAGTCCCTTTAGAAAGTTATTAATAAAATGGAGGAAGTAACTTTTTATGATGCTGAAACTAGCATTAAGAGTTAGTTTCATATAATATAATTTCAGCTAGTTTATGAAACTAGTCTTTTTGTCTGAAACTAGTTTCTAAAATTAGCTTTTTGTCTGAAACTAGTTTATGAAACTAGCTTTTTTTATATGTTAAAACTAATCTGAAACTAGTATGTTCAGTGAAAATAATGATTTATAATTTTATAATTTTAGTGTTCATATTTTTAATTTGTTTATAAGTTTTTAGATTCAATTTAATCATTTTATAGTTAGTTTCAGCACAAAATAAATTAACAACTAGTTTCAACAGTTAATTTCAGTAAAAATATAAAATTAACAGTTAGTTTCAGCAAATTTCAGTCATTTTTAGCTAGTTTCGGCTAGTTTAGTGAATGAAACTAGCTTCCGGATGTAAAATTTATTATTAAAGTCAGTTGCACTTCAAGAATTACCTGAAATAGCCACCACTTTTAGGTCCATTTTTAACTATTTTCAGTCATTTTTAGCTAGTTTCAGTAATTTTTTAGCTAGTTAATTTCAGCTAGTTTCAGTGGCTGAAATTAGCTTCCGGATGTCAAATTTGTTATTAAATCTAGTTGAGCGAGATTTTGAGGTCCATTTCAGTAGGTGGATTAAAAAAATCCTCATTTTTGTTAATGTTATTTGTAAGTGGTTGTTTTTCCAATTAATGTTGTTTATTGATTTATTTATGTATTTTTCCCTTTAATCAATTACTCCTCCTCCTCGTTGCACTTCTAACTTTTACTTTACATATTTTCTACTTTGTGGTACTAAGCTAGTAAGTGGTTTTTCGTATTATTGTATTATACCGTTGAATTGATGGTGAAATCCGTAATATAATATAATAAGTATAATAAGAAAAGTATATAAAAGGAAAACATAAAGTAGTAATATATAGTTGAATGCTGAAATTCGTAATATAAAAGTAATAAGAAAACTAGATAAAAAGAACATAATGTAATAATACTTGGGATGAACAAAAATGAAAATTATGAAGATATAAATGGGACCAATGAAGTACTTAGTGTGTAACACCCGAAAATATTTCTAATTCCCCCCTTGATAATCTCCATAGATTCCAATCTCAATGAAGGTTTCACGAAGCCGTCTATATGGAATATTATTACTGTTGACATCCATTACAGCCTTTTTCAAGCTTCACGAATTCGGATCTTTCCAGGTAAACAAAGAAGAAACCCCTACAAAAGCATTCGTTAATGCAAGCCTTATGAGGGACGCTTCAGTTGACACAATCAAACCCAAGTTGAAGAAATGGATTGATTCGCTACTCAAGACCCAAAACCGAAGTGGACAGATCGATGCAAAGCTTTGGATTCCCCAGATGCAGATCCTAACTAAATCGGAATTCGTTCAGGTTTGGTTAAGATTTCGAGTGTTATTGTGTGACTGGTGGAAGAATAGACGGTTTAACCCTGATGTTATGTCGAATCTGGTTAATCAAATTTCAAATGGGAAATACTACAAGACTTGTGCAATAGTGGGAAATAGTGGGGTTTTGTTAAGAAGTGAACATGGACACCTGATTGATACTCATGATGTTGTGGTCCGGTTAAATAACGCTAGGACTAATGGTTACGAGCCACATGTCGGAGCAAAAACTAACATTTCATTTGTCAGTAGTGGAATAGTGCATTCATGTGCAATCAGGGAGAGTTGTTCTTGCTACCCTTATGGAGAAAAAGTGCCTACCATCGTTCATATTTGTAGGCCACAACATTTGTTGGATACTTTGGTTTGTAACTCTTCGTATAAGTCATCTCCTCTCATAGTGATTGACCCGCAGATCGATGTGTTGTGTACTAGGATTTTCAACTACTACTCATTGAGGCGGTTTTACAAGGAAACAAGAAAGGATGCTAGGGACTGGCAGAGTTTCCATTCGTCGGGTATGTTGGCAGTGACTTTGGCTTTAGGAATTTGTGAAAAGGTGAGCCTTTTTGGGTTTGGAAAGTCTAATTTAGTCGGTCATCATTACCATGATAATCAGACAACCGAGTATGGGTTTCACGATTATGAGGCAGAGTATGAATTTTATCATGATATAATGGAACAACCCGACCTCATTCCCTTCATCCCTACTAGCTTCAAGATTCCTCCGGTTGTTATGTACCGTTGATATTTGCTTAATTTATTGCAATATGCCATATGCTATCTTTAGTTATGCTTCATTTGTCTCAAGAATAACAATATAAATGTACGTTCTCGAGCATTTCTTATGCTCCCCTCTTATTAATGGAAAATTTGGTGGTTAAAAAAAAAAAAGAAGTTATACTTCGTTTGTTCAACATATATAAATGTAACATTAAATCTGAGCCACATGCCTAATGAAATTTGAATAAAATAGTAATATAATGTTGGTCATTATTTAGTAGCGTATGTTAAATTGACAAGCATCACATGTTACACATTGGACCAATCACTAGGTTAGGTTTATCAGGCGATTGTTTTTTCTAATAATAAACACTCAAAGGATGTAAATCAGTGTATAACTAGTACTCCACTCTTTCCCTCACCCTCAGCTAGCTTTCAACAAGGTTCTTTTACAACTTGAGACCCAAGATCTTTAACAATAGCTCAACCATTCACCAAAATAAGTGTAAATAGTTGGAGTTAAATTTTGAAAACCCATTGTGTGTTGGACGTTTCAACGTCTTACAAGTACCAGGATCGATTAATTCTCGGCGCAACGAAAAAATCTCACTTTTATTTACACAATAAAGTATAACAATTTTGTGACAAACTCACTCAAACACGAGAGCTTCGGCTCTGTTTTCTATTCTGTTTCACTCACTCACTCTTAATCTCTTCTTAATTCTTTTCACTCTCAAGCTGCTGCTTCTCACTCACTCTCAACTCATTCATACTCTCGTGGTCCATACAAGATACACCACACACATATTTATACTAGTACTACTAGTGTCGGTTAGAAGTTATCTAGAATATTCTTGATGATTAAGTTAATTAATCAACCTTGCCGCCATACAGGGGCGAACGCAGAAAATTAAGTCGGGGGAGCAAGATTTATAAATAGATTAAGCCCTTATATAATTTGGATAATTCCATGGGAAAAGAAAAAACAATCAGGGAAAATCCAATATAACATTGTATTATAAAAGTATATTTTATTTAGTTTTATAATGTACTTAGTTATATTCTTTCACTATAATTTAAAAGTAATTTATGATTAAAATTTATTAAAAAATCAATTCCTTCCTCCCGTCACTTAGAATCCCACTTTAAAAAATTCATTTGAAATTTGAAAATCAATTATTTTCTCCGATTTGACCTCAAATTAGTCATAGTTCATTGTGAAAAAAAAAATTTAAAAAGTTTTATTATGAAAATATAATAAGTATACTTTCATAATATAATTTTTAAAATTACTTTTTCATAATGAATTATGATTAATTTGAGGTCAAATTGGACATAAACAAAGTCAATAAAATGAAATGGAGTTCTCGCAAGTTACCAAACCAAAAAATAGTAAAATTGTAAACAAAAAAAAACAAAGTGGTAGTAGGAGTGTAGTACTAATTACATTACAGTAATTATCCATCACGACCGCATCACAGACTCTATTCCAATAAATTAATTCATTCCCAAGCTTCCCCCTACCGATTGTGATTAGGAAAACATAATTTTAATTAATTAACTCAATCGGCATAGGTATAAAACTAAAAAAAATTGAAAAAACCAGGGGCTGCTGCCCCTTCCGCCCCTTCCGCATGAATGGGCTCGCCCCTGCCGCCATATAGAAGATTCAGGAGCCTCCTTAAGTTTTATCTCTTGAACCGACATTCTGTTCTTGATTTTCTTTAGCCGCTGCTTACTCCAAATTTCCAGAGTCTTCATATTCAGTATTTGCACCCAGGTCCTTCTAGATCCATCCTCTTTCATCTGGCTCAAGATTCAGATATTATAAATTGAGCTTATATTTTCAACATTATGTAGTATGTCTATCTCAAAGTTACGTATGTCAAACATTTATAATAAACAAAAAATTATGGTATGACAATTATTTTCCTTATCAACAATTCTCTCAATTCCATTTTTATAATTAAAATTTACAACTTATCTAACATACAATTTATTTCACATTTAATATCATTCTACATTTATTTTTGTAAATATTGTATTTCATCACATAATTTTGAATAATCTGGTCACTGAGTAATATGTAGTTGTATGCTAATATTTTTAGTTCCAATCATACGACAACGAACTTGAGTTTATTGTCATATATTACGCAATGATTTAATATGCTTTATAATTCTTATACAGTAATTTATACAAACTTATGCAACATGCAAGTTTCTGATAAAGTTGCAATAATACTTGTTCCCTTATTTTATTTAAAATTCAACAGGTACGTACTCGAATTTATTCAACAACGAAAATATTTTACTTCTTTATGTAATAAATTGTGGATATTTATAGAAAATATATATAAATTGGTAAAAAAAGTAATAATTTATGTAATAAAGAAAAGTGTTAATATACAGTAAACAATAGCGTACTCGATCAAAATGTCGAGGGACCGAAACAGTGGAAAGAAGCTACCGTACTTTAAAAAAGGGAAGAGTACATTTGTTCCATAATTAAGTACTAATCAATTAAGAAAAATTATGTAAATTGGAAAAAATTTCAAATGAAAACTTATATATTGTTTACTAATAAAGGGTAAAATGGAGAGTTGATAAAATTGCTATGTATGCATCAATAATTGCTCTCGAAATATCGATACCCATGTTGTAAATCTTTCTTATGTTTCTATTTAATTATATTGTGAATGTGTCTCCCTTGTATAGGTTTGAACTTTGATCGTGTACGTTAAAGCTATTCCTGTTTTGGTGAATTGTTTCGGTATGTTTGGATGATCTATCTTCTTCTATCATCTTAAATTGAATTGTTTATGTAACTTGTGTGAAAAAATGGAAATAAATAAATAAAAACTGAAAATTGGGATAAATCTGTGTGGATTAAAATTAATCAGGTCCATTTTCAGATTACTCCAAATCTAATCCGAAAATTCAAATCGGATCAATCTGAAATTCAGAACTTATTTGATCAGATCAGATCCATGCACGCCCCTACTTCGTACCATGTTGCTTGATGGTCAATTTTTGGGACACGCGTCAATCTCTTCTCTGGTTCGTTAGAGATCAGTGGTTTGTGAGTTAGCTCCAATTCTTCACCTAAATTTATGCCAATAGCGGAACTATCCAATTCCGGGTTTCACTTTTAATTGGTTTTGACTCCAACCATTACCTCTTCTCGAAACAACTCCCTAATAAGCATCGGAAAATCCTCTAATGTATAGATAAAACTGGAAAAATTCACCTCATCGTCTTTGGGTGTGCAAGTTGTCATGATGAATGTCGGATTTGTTTGATGGACAGAAAACTTCATTCTTCTTCAGCTGCGTAGTGCAAAGAATCGTTGATGGAAATTGTATTATAGGCCCGGATTTCTTCTCCTTCATGCGAATTGCTTCCCCCAAACTCTCTACACACTTTTTTTATCTATCAGTATGAACTTCAGGTTCAGGCGGCACGAGATTCATCGCCTTCTTCTTCTCTTCCTTCATCTTCTCCGTGTCTCCTTTCTCCTTTCCTTTCCAGGATCTGACGAAAAATATTAAATCTAAACCACCTTATGTTTTTTGAAACCTCAAATATTACAACTGAACCACCTTATGTTCTCCAACTCCCTTCCAGTACACCACCTTATAACTCATGTGGTGGTGTTAACGATGACGGCGGTGGATCCGGTCTTCATCTTATCTTCACCTTCTCTTTGCCTTCACCATCTTCGAGATGTCTTCAATTTTCTTCTTCTTCCTACGTTGTTCAGAGTTTGAAAGCATGTAGTTTTCAGATCTTCAGGCTGTATAGGCCAATTGATGAGATACTCTTCAGATGTAGCCACTTCGAGCATCACTTAACAACTTGAGAGGCTCCTTTGGTGGAGGACATCAGATTTGGTCGATCCGAGGGAACCAAATGACCGTGGTATTGTCAGGAGGAGTTGAACTACACAAACCTTTGGGAGAATGTTTACTCTAATCAAGTATATTCATACATTAATGAAAAACATGAAAAGTGGTGACTATTTACAATAATTTACAATGGATAACTATGCAAAGAATATCTAACCTAGATACTAGCTGACGAATATATAATATGATATTTTGGAAATATGTTAGATTATATCTCATCCTACCTAAATAATAGATAGAGTATGGTAGAATCTAAAAGATCCTATAATATCTACTAGCATAGTCCAATCTATCTACCTAATATATACAATTGGGCTAAGACTGATGAAATGGGTCGGGTCCAACAAAGGTTTCATCACATTCTGGTTTTCATTGAGGCGGTTTTACAAGGAATCGGAATAGAATGCTAGGGCCAGGCAGGGTTCATTCATCGTGTATATATCCTGGCGGTGAATATGGCTTTAGGAATTGGTGAAAAGGTGAGCCTTTTTCAATTTGGCAAGTCTAACTTAGTTGGACATCATTACCATAATAATAAAAAAAGGAGTATGGCATTCACGATTATGACACCGAATATGAATTTTATCACGACTGAATAGAACAATTGGACGCCATTCCCTTTATCCCTGCTAGTTTCAAGATTACTCCGATTTTTATGTACCGTTAATATTTTGATTAATTGTTTGCAATATCCCAGTTGCTATCTTTAAGTATACTACTTCAATTGTCTCTACATATATGTAAGATGCCAAATTCTGGTAAAAGTCATGATTTTCTTAAACATGAGAAAAATGAATACCTCTCCTAGTTTATACTAATGAAATGTGGTTTTTTCTATTGTTTAGAAAAAACACGACTCTTACAAAATTTAAATAAATTTCAATAAAATATTATTATAATATTTGATTTAAGTGGCGGTATGTTTGTACATTGGGTGGACCGGCACAACCTCAACAACCAAGCCCATGTTTATCTTAGGAAATAAATTAGGTTAAGAAATATTGTGAGTTCTTCATAGATCTTTGCCCATCGCCTTCTGAGTAAGGTAGATTAGGTTAGGATATATACAAGGAAGAGTTAGGAATATTTTATGAAGATTTTCTTCTATCTTTATCGGTTATTAAATGACACGTTTCCCCTTAAATCCCCTGGTCCTGATGGTTTACCTGACCTTTTCCTTAATAACCGTACTCTTCATCCTAAATTGAACTATATACATGTTGCGCTCATACCTAAATGTAAAAATCCTGATATGATAACTCAATTTTGTCCTATCTCTCTCAGTAATGTGATGTTCAAGATTGCTTCTAAGGCCATTACAAATAGACTTAAACCCTTCATGAATGAGATCATTACTGAGAACCAATTTGCTTTTGTCCCTGATAGGCTTATAAATGACAATGTTCTTGTAGCATATGAAGTATATCATTTTTTAAAGCAAAAATCCTAAGGCAAAGAGATTTTTATGGTTTTAAAACTTGACATGAGTAAGGCCTATAATAGGGTCAAGTAGATTTTTTTACAACAAGTGCTTGAGTGCTTAGGTTTTGAGAGACATTTTATTGATCTCATTCTCAGTGTTCGAACTGTCTCCTATACTGTTCTTTTAAATGGAGTTCTGTAACACCAGAGATTTTCGGTATTTATCCTAAGTTCATTTCCTTTCTGTTAGGAAACTTATAAATTTTGATGTGCAATTAACCATGCTAAATTAAGGAAAGTTCAGTAACTAGTACTCTTAAGGTCCTAGGAATTTAGAATTTAAGGACATTGTGAGGAACGTTTGTTGAAGACTTAGTGTAGGTACTAGTTAGGTGCTTTAGTTTGCTGATGATGTACTTTGTTTTTACAAATGAACTATTGAAGCACTAGAACCGTTCAGAAACTTGAAGATTTCGAAGACTGAAGACTTAAGAAGATTTCTGAAGATGGTATCTACAAAGGCACATGTTGCTCAGAAAGTGGAAATTTCAGCAACAACTTGCATAAGTGAAAATCTATATGACAAAGTAGGTTGTGCTTGCTGAAACTGAGACTGACCGCTTGCTGAAATACATCTTGCTGAAATACATATGTGACCTTCTTGCTGAGAGTGCTTGCATTTGCGCTCCAACGTTCACATTTGAATTTCATTCGAATGAACATTAAATGCAAAAGTAAGCATGCGAAGAACATGAAGACTAGAAGACAAATGAAGGACGCTGCTGAAAGTACAAAAGCAAGATAGTGACATCTTAAGGAACAAAGCCTTAGAATTTGAAATTCAAACGGCTCCCTTGATTCACTATAAATAGAGGTCATCCGGCAAAGAGTTGAAGTGTGTCAACAACGTGATCAAACTCTCACTTGTGCTTAAACACTCATCTTCTACACTCTTTACTGCCTATTGATCCGTTCCAAGACTTAAAGCTTGAAACAAAAGGTACTTGTGAAGAAGTAGAACATTCACGACTAAGAAATTAGTTAAGTGTTCTTCCTTTCGAACAAGAACAAGTCTTGACACCAGAAACAACTTAACTTGTTTACTGCAAAGTATTCCAAGTTTTGTTTCCTAGATTACTTGCTATAGCTGCATAAGTTATACTCAAGTCATCTCATCCCAAACCTCTCTAACTGATAAACACACTTTTTTCAGGCGTGAATTTCAAGGGGAATTAATCAAGCATAGTGTTGCTGATTATAAGTCCCAAGTTTGGTGGAGAACAAGGTTTCGTTCTCTAGTTAGGTTGGAAACGAAGCAAGTGTGATTTGGTTTCTGAAGAATCTCGTTAGATAGGTGTTGTAAGGAACCTCAAACTTATCTTAGTGGATTCAGTCCTAGAAAGGACAAAGTGGATTAGTTGAGAGATTATGCCAATCTCAGATACCACTATAAAAGTGTTTGTGTGCTTTACTTTACTGCATTTAGTTTTCAGCAAGCTTGTCTATCTGTACACTGTCACTCTGCTCACTTGCTGAAACTAGCACTTACTGAAAATTACTTATTGTATAAAGACTTCCGCACTCTGTTTTTAAAGTACCAGTAAAACTCGTTACTGAAAAGTAACTAGTCCTTGGTGAGAAAGTTAAGTATCATCAAACTCATTACTGAAAAGTAATAAGCTATTGTAGAGAAAGTATTTAAACGACGAAAGTTTTAAAAGACTATTCACCCCCCCTCTAGTCTTTTATTGTTGTTTAAAGGGACCAACACTTTCCCTACTCTAATTTCCTTTTGTTCTTAAACGTTGGAAACGTTAAATTGGAACCGGAAATCGTCCTCTTCGGTCCAAATTCCCAATCATTCAATTTCAAATGTTTAAAATCATTCCTCGAAATATTTACTCGTATCGGTATATTACTTCGTCCTTGTTTGGTCTCTTTCTCGAACCTATATTCGAGATTTATTGAACCGGAACCTTTGAATTTCTACCTCATGTTTAAGTCCTTTCACTTTAATCACCTCATTCATTCCACCTTTCATTACATCATTATCACCATGTTATTAAAGATCAAATTATCTCACAAACCATCATAATCGGATCATTCATTCCTAACCTTTATCTCTTCATTACTCCGTAATAACATCTATCATCTCAAAACCCATTTTTGTATTTCATGGACTCATGGAGAAAAAACGTTATCATTTTGAGATCATTAATCTGATCTCATATTAGCATATATACACCATAACACCACTACTACCTTCTTTATGACTATAGTAACTATGTTACTTTATTGTAGCAATCTAATGCTCATTCATCAACCAAGCCATCAAGTACCTATACGTTACAAATTAAAGTTCATTAACAGGACAATTAATTATCCTCAATATTTATACCTGCTTTGATGTTCACATCTCACAACTATGTATACTACTGAACTACCAAACTCGATCTCAAGCTTTCACAGCACTAGAAAGTAGAAATTGAACCTGCACCATGACATGTCCTTACCAATACTACAATACATCCATACTCTCACGTTCGACCTGATAAACTCCTCATGAACATGAATGGGCCAACATCACTTGATCAGCACCATTACAGAAAAATATATATGGTCGATCATCGTGTTGTGCCAAAACTCTGGTTGTTCCCAACTCCCATTTCGCACCCAAATCCTTATGAATCGTCCATGAAATATGGAACGTTTTCTTTTATCAAGATCCTGATGCGACGGGGATCATTTTTACGTATGGAAGGATCCATCTCTTCAGCCATGCAGCCCGTATAGTGTGCCGTTACTCCTCTAACCAATCTGCAGATTTTCTGTTACGGTTGTGTAAGTTCCTCGCCTATATCCCTTTCGTCATGCAATATAAAATCTTGTATTTTATATCCACGTGTTGCCCGTTCTGTGTAGAACAGTTTGCCATTTTGAAATCCACAATTCCATCATGTTTACATCCCCGAAACAGACCTGCAACAGGTTCTGTACGTGCAGGAAACTGCACGCCTGGGGTAAGTTCATCAACCTATATTTCCTTCGTTACCTTTCAGATTTATATGAATCGTATACTCACGCGTACAACATTCTGCGTAGATGAGTTTAGGATTTGAAATCTCGTGATTTCGATGTGTTTTGACTCCAGAAATTCCGTTCAAACCAACAGCTGTCAAACAGTCAATTATATTTGCTGTTTCGGTTAGGTAACTTCATCAGTTCATATCTTATTCGTTATCCACTGAAATTCCTTGCATTTCATACCGAAATGTTTGAAATTCTGTGTAGATTACGTTAGGCATTACAACTCCGTAATTCCTGTAAATTTTCGGCCCTGAATCATGCCCGCAACAGGGGATGTCCGTGCAAGAAACTGCACGCGTGAGGTGAGTTCGTCTCCCTCGTTTTCATTCCTTACTCATCGGTGTCAGTTGTGATTTTTATGTACGTATTCCTATTTCCGAGTAGATGAGTTTGATATTTTGTTTACTCAAATCCATCGTATACAGATCGCTGAAAACCTGCCAAAGCTATGCTTCCATTAGCTATGTGATTCACTTGTGCCAACTCTGTTTCTTAAAGCCTCTATTGCCAAATTGCCATTTAGTCCTTCCTATTTAATTTACTTTTTAGAATCAGAATCATACATTCTGTTTCTTGGAATTCAGCCCCAGTTTGTTACTCTTGGGTTTGAGGAATAGGATAATTTGTAGAACTATCTCTGGTTGAGTTGGAATTGATTAGTGTTCCTTGGCAGGTTTGTCATCTTAGTTGACTGAGCGACTTGAATTTCCGCATATGCATAAGGAGGAGGTTAAGGGGAATGTTCTACCAAAAACTATATGTATATTGTTTCAAAACCTGAAAGTATTTTATAATTACTTTCCATTGATATATAAGTATTGCATGACATTCAAAAGCATGAAATGTTATTTCCAAAATGTCAACAATGTTTTAGCACGCTCCCGCAAATTATGAAAGTATATTATATATGTATGCAATGTTCTTGATTTGTTTTAATGACTGTTCTGAAAGAAATATACGTACGTTTGGTTAAGGTTAAATAGCTTGTAGTTTGGTTAGTTGTGTCTAACAAACTACTTGGTAATTTACTTCGTCCATTCCCTCTAAATCGGGTGATAGAAGCCTTCACTGATTTAGTTGGGTCGTAGGATTCTACCCCTGTACCATGGCAGGGTCCTGAAAGGATAGTTTGATCGACTATCAGGGAGACATAATGACTGTTTATTGTGGGGTTATACTGTTTTTCTGAAAAGTACTACAAGTTATTGAATGTTTTATGTAATATATTATTTCAAGTATGTTTTCTCGATTTCGATATTGTTATTTTAATGAAAGTCACATAAGAAAAGCACTGAACATTCATTGAGGGTTTTTTTTCACACTTGTTTTGTTTCCTTCCTTGTAGATGAAGCACCACCGATGTTTTCAAGTGCTAGAAGTTCAGCATGTCTCAGAGAGTGGGGAAAATGGGGTTTTTCTTAGTTAGCCGTACAAGACTTGTTTCTCTTAAAATTAGTCAAGTTCAATTGTTGGTGTTTGCTTCCGCAACTTTTGCTAGCATGTAACTCGATTTTGAGTCTCTGAAACTCGTCAAGTAATAAAAATCTTTTGGTCTTAAATTGTTTGAAAAGTCGGGCTGTTACAAGTTCAGCTTGATCCAATTCAGCAGAAGAGGGGGATCCCCTCTCACCTTATCTGTTCCTTTTTGTCACCGAGGTTTTTACTGCCCTTATTCGTGATGTTGAGGAGAGGGAGATGTTACGGGGAGTTGCAGTATCTCCTATTGCACCAAGGATATCTCATCTCTTGTTTGCGGATGATACTTTGTTGTTCTGTCAGGCTTCTACTTCTGCTACTTTGGAAATTGGGGATATTTTATATCGATATAGTCTTGCTTCTGGTCAGGAAATTAATATGGAAAAGTCTACCGTTGTTTTTAGTAGAAACATTAGACAGAGTCAGATTGAGGCTATTCCTGGTTGTTTGCATGTTAGAGTAGTAGGTAAACATGATAAGTATTTGGGGCTACCAACACAAATGGGGAGGTCAAAGAAGGAGGTGTTTGGGTGGTAAAGGAATAGAGTTTGGGAGAAGGTTCAGGGGTATGGTAATAGATTTTTATCAAAAGCGGGAAAAGAGGTTCTTATTAAATCTCTTATTCACGCCATCCCTACATACGTGATGAGTTGTTTTAAACTCCCAGGTTACCTTCTTAAGGATATTGACTCTATAATTCGGCGGTTTTGGTGGGGTAATGGGAAAGATAAAAAGATTCATTGGGTTAAATAGGATGCTCTTTGTGATTCTAAACGGGATGGGGGTTTGGGATTTCGAGATCTCCATTCTTTCAATATAGCTATGTTGGGTAATTAACACGCGAATAATTTACTATCCCGATTCCTTACTGAGCCGAATTTATAAAGCCAAATATTTCCGTACTTCCGATATTTTTGATTGTGCTTTAAAAAACAATGCTTCTTTCACTTGGCGAAGTATCTTTAGTGCTATTGATATTGTTAAACAAGGTTGTAGATGGAGAATAGGTGATGGTGTTTCTGTGAATGTCGGGACAGATAATTGGCTACCCCGTACACCCAATCTTAGGCCCTTTACTCCTAATTTACTAGGCCTTCTGAACCTTATTGTCTCTGATTTAATTTCTGATAGGGTTTGGTGGTATTTTGACTTTCCAAATCCACTCACAGTTCACAATCTGAGTACTTCTGCTTCCTCCTAATCTACTGTTCAGCTCCAACTTGTGCCTTTCTCTTGTTAAATGTTAGGCAGACTTTACTAAGTAGTGTCCATGCTTCTCATAATTCCAAATTCTCTGATCAGGTACGAGCGAAGAGGATGATTTTCGGCTCCCATTGAACGTTTCAAACGTTAGGATCAAGAACAAAATAGAGCAGGAAAATAAAAGGAACTTAGGCAAAAAATACTGAAAATCTCGGGTGTTACAGCTATTTTTCTGCTGACGGAAGCAATAAGCATAGGGTACTATTTATAGGTGTATGATTAATTATAGGTGTATGATTAAAACATATGCATATAAATCCAAGAAATGATAGACTTAAGGGCTTTCTCATTAGAAGCAGCTTGTGCAGTTTCTTCATGGGAGAATTCCTTTGCATTCTTTGGAAGGCTGTCTCCGTGAGCATCTGGATGTTTGAGAGGATACAAAGTGTTTGAGTCAGGCTTCCAAGGTTTTGGATTGACGTGATCTATCTTTTTGTACCTAAAAACAATAACGTATAGAGTAACAAGCCCTAGATGCCAATTGAAAGAATGTAGGGGGTCGATATAACTTGCTTTTAAGCACAAGTACACATTAGAAAGTAGATGTTGACTACGGAGTTGTGTCAAATCCTAGGTCAACTCCACTGGTTTACATGCAATCTGCAGATTAGATGAAAGAGAGAATAATATAGAGTAAAGCATATCAACATTTAAAGTACAACCTGTGTTGAAAACATTCAAGCAACTTTTCAACTGCTCGATGCCTAATGGCGAATATGACTAAGATTGAAATCCTTCGTACAATTGCTTGAACTCACTCTCTATCATAGATAAAACTCAAACAAGTCATATGGAGATACAATCCATCTAGTCTATCACTCAGAACGCTGCCTAAATATTAAACTTGTGAAAGACATGTACGAAACAAATTAAACAATGACGAACTATGCAGTCAAGATTGTAAACTCCTTTGCTCGCTTATTCTTCTCTGTCGAAGTATTGATGCTTATATAGTGGTGAACCCTAGTTGAACACCATCAGGACTTGACTTTTATAATTGTGAACTGTAATTGTAATCTTTTGAATTAAACTCCTTGAAATTGACGTCTCTAGGTAAGAACTCTTTTGCTTCTACAATTCTCATCTCTTCCTTATATAAGTCATCTTTCTTTTGTTTCAAGTCTTTCATTGTAATGACAATTCCTTCTAGTAATTAATTCCTGCACAATTACAAACAATGGCAAACGTTGAGTTCACCGATGTGCACACTGATTTCAAAAGTAAATTTTGTTTTCCAAGCAATTTAAACTCATAAAAAATTAAGAGGGGTATCACTACTAAAAAAATCCCCTAATTAGACACTTTTTATAGTGACACATTAAGTTTGAGGTCACCATAACCAACCTAATATAACACCCAAGCAGAAAACTCCTAATTACACACTTTCTATAATCACACAATATAAGTAGTGTCACCATAGCAACCTAATGTAACCATCAACCTAATATAACCAAAAACGCACGGTGAAAAAATTGAGATGCCGCTTTTTTTTCGCTCCATATAATTTCACTTAGGGTAATTTACTTGGTCTTTCCACACAGCAGAACAACATCGACTTTACTCTTTCCCACACATAGGCACTCAAGAAGAAAGACAAGTGAACAGGTAACCTCCCCTCTCTTTCTTAATCGATCATTTGATTCTGTTTGTTTTTCTAGATCGATCATCACATTTTGTTCGACATCGTCAATATGTGAATCTATCATCTTCGATTCTGTAATTTTATCTGTCAATGAGTGAATTGATCTCTAATTCAGTTATTCGATTGACCTATGATTCGATTGACCTACGATTCTGGGTATGTGCTTTGAATTTTGAATTCATAACTACCTCTGATTGAGTGGGTATTTGCCTGAATATAGGGGATAAGAGAGCCCCGCCTCATGTTTATATAGAAGCCCTGAAAAAAATTTGGCAAGGGGGATCAATCTGGGAAGAGAGGAAAAGGAGGGCGAAAACATTGTTTAGATACTCAGTTAAAATTCAAATTGTAGTGATTTTCTGTATCTGATTCTGTATTTCACATCTAGGACAAATTTCACAGCTAAATATACAAATTTCATGTTTCCATGGATTAATTGTTTGTTATATTTAGACATATATAGCTAAGATTAGATACCCATGAGTTAATTCTGGCTTGAGTTGGCTGCATTTAGCTTAGGATCTTTTGTTTTTTTGCTATGTGATACTGTGGTTTAGAGCTTCTCATATTGTTGGTCGTCTTGTAAGTTTGGTGTTGTGCGTAGCCCATCGGTCTCTGGAGTTACACTGTCCGGTCAAGGTCTTGTTGTGAAAATCTGTATTTCCATTTACAAGCATTGCTCTTATTTTAGTTTTAGTTGTTTCCACCATAAAAAAAATTAACAAAAAAAAAATTGAAGTGGCTTGTATCAGCTCGGTGTATTATTCTGTTTTGTTCTTATTTGATACTACCAACCTCATTCCATTGTTATTTTCATTCTTAATTTATATTTGCTTGTGTAGACATACTAAATGAGTCATTTACTAATTTCAAAACACATGTTACGTACATTTATATATCTCCTATAAAGATTTGTGGTTGTAGGAAATGGCTAACAGGAAAATGATCACACCGATTGAGCTGCAACGACTGGCGAACCAGAGAAGAATGGTAACTGCGGCTACTCTTAGACACACAGGTGAGAAATTAGCTATTCCTAGAAATCAACAAAGGGATGCAACTGGTAGTAAAGTGGTGACCGAGGAACATCGTCATAGTCAAGGTAGACTTAGCACATGAATATATTATCTTATTAATTTCACTTTCTTTATTTACTTATTGTGACTGTAATATCTTCTTATTATATGTGAAACATTTCCTTCCAATTCATTTGAGGGGGCAAAGTAGTGCATTGAATCCAAATTCTACTCAAATGAGTGAATCCGAACATGTGGCTAATTCTGATGCACCAAGAGGCAACATTCCTAGTCCTCAAGGTTGATAACTGTGAAATTGTATAAATTAATAGTAACTTATAGGATATGTTCGTTTGAATATATATTATTTGAATTATTTATTAGTTTTATTGATATCATGGTATCTCAACGCAATATATTTTGTAGCATTGTTTGAGGAGCACCAAAGTGAAGATACTCCAGCACCAAATGGTATATAATGCCCTCCTATGTTATCTTCTAATTGGCATTACAATGTTTTTCGTCTTCAGCATAATGAGATGTACGTTTCAAACTTAAAGCCATTTTTTTCTGCTACATGTAGATAATGTTAGCTAGCAACGTAAAATGCGAGGATTTACTTATGTTCCTCATATTTGGGCTATAAGCGCTAATCCGGAGTTTAAGCCAATGAAAATTGAATTTGATGAACATGATAAACCTATTGGTCCAAATAAAAGTGATTTTATCCAATTTTTGGGGAGTATAGCCAGAAATGGGAAGTTAGCTCCACTCTTGTATCCTAAATGGTCTGATATGCCAAAGGAAGAGAAACAAGCTATATTGACGCATGTAAAGGTAATATTATATTAAACTTGGAAATATTTATATCTATATATTAATTTAGTATGGTATAACTTGTTAGCATTGCAATTTTGTTTTGTAGGGGACTTTTGCTGTTCCTGTTGGATATGAGGAACGTATTTTACAAGCTGTGGGTAAAAGCTGGAAGTGTTACAAAGCCAGAATTAAAGCGAAATATTATAGTGAAGAGTTGACCTTGGAAGGGAACTTGCGTAACAGGCCTGATACTTGTGATGAAAAAGGTTGTGATGAGAGGATTAATGTAGAGCACTGGAAGTTTCTTGTCAATCATTGCTCCTCTAAAGAAGCAAAGGTATTGTTATTGTATTTATGATAAAAGTCACATGATTAATTTCAGTTGTTAACCATTTTTATGCACTACATTATAGGAAACAAGTAACCGAAATAAAAGGAATAGAGCACAAAAGAAAATGCAGCACACGACTGGAAAAAGGAGTTTTGCCCAACATTATGACTTGGAGAGGGTAATTGATTTGTATGTGGAAAACTAGTGCAACTTTCGGTGTATGAATTATTAATTTTTTTAATGCTCAGAAACTTCAGGAAGCAATTGATAAACTTGTTGAAACTTTGGCCGAGGATGACGTTCATTATGATCCAGATGATTTCGATTTGAGCAGAGCAACTTTTTTTGAGAAATGTTATTCTAAAGATGGGAATACATCAAATCCACATGTTGCTGATGCATTGGTAATTTTTCCATCCTCTTTTTTTTTTTTTAGATTTTAATAGAACCTTTGCAGAAAACTGTATGCAGAAAAAATAAACGAATTAAAGAGTCAACTATCTCCTGGCGTGAAAGATGTAGGGAAAAATGACATTTATTCCCAGGTACTTGGAGAGGAGAAAGGTACAAGGATTCGCACATACGGAACAACTAAATCTAGTAGAATATATGGTGCGAAAGAAGTTTCAAGTGATACTGAGCGCATCACTGAGGAAAATGAGGAAATGAAGAAAAGAATGGAGGAGCAGCAAAAGTTAATTCAAAAGCTATTAAGAAAGGATGAAATGAATGGAGATTCTTCCACACCTCCCCGTCACAACTCTAAACATGCTCAACTTCATGAGGTCTCTAATTCCAGTTCTACTTTGAAGGTATATTCCTTGCTTTGCTAAATTTAGTTTGAAAAATGTGTTCCATAACTCATTATTTGTATAGTCCGCTTTTATGCATGGGTAGGCGGCGCCCATTATTTTCCGGACCGTAAATATAATATGTGTGAGTAGACGGCACTCATTGTTTGATTGTTGGAACCCTTTACTTGGTGCATGAAAGGCGATTACATCCATGCTCCTATGATTGAATATAATAGTACCAACTTTCTTCATATACATGCACTAGGAGTGCTCAATGACCTAAGCATGCATACAATAAAAAAAAGTACTTTAACTTATTAGTATATGTATGCATGAAAGAAGATGAGCGAATAGTTCTTTTGTGCATGCAAAAATTGTGACTGCTATGTGATTGACTAATGAGGTTTGGGAGCCAGATTATTTCATAGTCATGACGTTTTGAGTAGTTGTAACATTCTTTCAGCAATTGCACAGTTTCAACTAGTTTCTGGTGCTGGTTTAAAATCCTTAGAGTGATATTAAATACCAATAGTATATTGCATGTATACTTGTGTACATCGTATATGTATGCATGTTGTTTGTTCGTTAACCTACACTTGGTTGGTCTGGAAAATATATGTTTAATTATGGTGACGAATGATGTAGGTTGGAGTACGGGTGATTTTAAAAAGCATGGTTGTTTGTACCAAGTCTGTTGCAAAAGGTTATGTGGAAAGCATAAATCCATCCAAGTCGGTTGGGACTGAAGAATTGGGAGATGGTTGGTGTGAAGTAAGAGTCATTGTAGCAATTGAACATGAAGAACAGTTGATTCGATCAATTGGAAGTGTTAAACAGGTTGGACATGCCATAGGGAGTAACATTGCTTGGCCGAAGCATCTAGTAAGTTTTTCTTCTTCCTTTTTCGTCTTTCCAATTATTTTAGTTTTTTTTAGTATTATAATTCACATAAAGTAGATAAGCTTTCTAATTTTATCTTTCACTTGATTATAGGTTGTGGTTGAACAAGCAAGATGAGGAAGCTGATACAGAAAGTCTTTTGAGAATGTAAATTCATTTCAATAGAATTTCTTATATTGATTTAGGTATTTTTAGTTGCATTGAAATACTTTGGCTAGATACAATTCCATGCATTTTTATGTTTTAGTTTGAAACTCAAAAGTAAATGTTTTCATGTTTCCAATACTCACTTGACATCAGATGATGCACAAAATATTTCTTTAGTGATTTTGATGTGTCTTTTTGTTCGAGACTTGTGATTGTTTAGAACTTATCTTTTCTATTGTTGAGAAATAAATATTTTCTTAGTGATTTAGATGTATCTTTGGCAAGATGCATATCAATTAGAAGATGTTCACCATAAACAACTATCATGACTACAAAACGATGTCACTATAATGATCTATTGTGACACATTTTTGTAGTTAATATAGTTACCCGAATATGAGTTGGTGTCACAAAAAATTGATATAGTAACCCAATCTCGTTGATGATATACCTGTATATTCACGCAATTGGTGTCATTATTGGTACTTCTAGTGACCCCACATGTTGTCACTATAGTCATCTATGGTGACCCTTGGTAAGTTAGTTAATCTAGTTGCTCAATCTCACCAGACTCGAAAAGTGTCACCAAAGATAGCTATCGTGACACATACAAAGTTACAACATGTCTTCATGTGACACATTGTGGCGTCACTATAGAAATCCATTATGACACCTAAGCTATTGAAACCCCTTTACACGTGACACTTTGCAAAAGTGTCACAATAGCTCAAAGTGTCACAACAAGCCCTTTTTGTGACTTTTTATACGTGTCACCAAATCCATTTTTTCTTGTAGTGTATATACCCCAATTATTTAAGTACGACTCACTATACTATCAAAGCATAAACATATGTCCGGCAAGAAACTTTGATCTAAACTAGAAGCCTAGGACACAAGCTATCATTATTTCTAACAATGTGCTATGAGTGAAACAAAAACTCCACCCACAACTCTTATTCACTAATCACTCATAATCACCTTGTGGACAAGAAATTGTTAACAGGACAAAATAATAAAATTGCTGCTAGCTATTCTATTAAGTACCAATGTAGGTGCGCGTTATGGAAATGGTCACCATACCTGCTGCAGCCGCCTTGACAGCATCTCCATCAGAATCTCTGATGGTAAGAACAAGCCGAGTTTTATAAAGAGGATGTGTGGCGTAGAAGTCCTCCAGTGCCATTGATATGCAGTTCAACCCCATTTCCCGACATAGTTGTCCATCTCTACCACCACCCCGCCCCCCCAACTCTTACGGACACTGGCAAATTCTGGCCTATTGCCCATTTCAAGATGAATGTTTTCAAGATGAATAAGATTAAGAAGAAATGATAACAACCACAGGTTGATGTAATTTTCTGATTCATGATGTTGCAAAGATTTTTGGTTGTACAAGACTTGGCATGTAGAAGAAGAATACTGTTAATGGCTGGCATGAACCATCCAACAATACAAGTAATATTTTAAATGCAAGTAACATGTTTCTATTATTGGCAAACACAAACAAAATGTTTTTCATTATTGACTTTATAAGGTCAACTCTGGTTCTATGACTACAACATGGCTTTGTAAAGTAACAGAGAAGCAAGAATAATAATTAAATCTGGAATACATGAATTTTCAAGCTCGTTGAATTCTATGTCCCAACGGTTGGTTTGAGAAGTCCACTTCATTTGGGTTAGCAATCTCAATCTGCTAGCTGTATTATCTGCGATGGTTCCATTCATGGATTTTGTAGTGTATTCCTCGCTGGTCGCTGATTTCCTTCAGGAGTTGTGTTCTGTCTTGAGGAACTTGGGCCAGGCTAGCAGATCAGGCAAGTGAGACTGGAGTTTGCTGATTTGATGCAAACTCATGATCACAAACACAAGAACAAAGCTGAAGAGGAAGATGAAGTAAATTGTTGTTTTTGTACTCAATTCGGTTTCATTATATCACGTTTTATCCAGCAAATTAAATCTATGATAACAATTTCCTAGTATATTTCTTGCAGCTTGAAGCTCTAGAAAATGTTGATAGTCTCTCCATGATTTGTTGTTGTAACATTCTATAACCCTGAGAAATAACGAATCTCTTCAGGACTGCTCCATTCTGTACTATAAACTTCTCTAGCTCATAATCAGGTTCAGACGTTCAGTGGCTTAGAAGTATAAAAATTCCACTTATTCAAGATGAGATGCAAAACAGGGTGGAACTTCCACATCATAATTGTAATCATCAAATGGTAATCGCTGGTAAAAGTCCTCAAACAATTAATGCAATGAACTGAAGAAATTAAGAATCAGAGAACAAGTAAACATAGAGTGTCGTGGCTTACCACAGATGGTTGTAGCATCAGAAATTTCAGATTTGGTGATGCGTGATGTAGCATTAATAGTCCTGCAACAGGCACAAAAGTATTGACTTCAAGCTTTTCCAACATGGGGAACACGGGAAGAGGATTACCGAAAAATTGGGTGCATTAAGACAATGCAGCATAGCAGTTAAAAATAATCACAGAACTCATTAAATATTCAGGAGCAGACTAAAACATTGATCAAGAACCATTTGCTAAAAATCAATGCTGAAACATGGAAACATAGAATTTAAAAAAAAAAATCATAAAGCTCATTAATATTTTCAGGAACCATTTGCTAAAAAACAATGCAAAAACATGGGAACATAGAAGTTTTAAAAAACAAAACTCATTAAAACTAGCTTCCAGAAATCATTTCCTAAAAAACAATGCAGAAACACGAAAACACAGAAGCTAAAAAGATCACAAAGCTTATTAAAATTTTCAGTAACGGACTAAAACACTTCTGGTACCATTCGCTAAAATATATATAATGCAGAAACATGGAAATACAGAAGTTAAAAACAATCTTATCATCATTAAAACATTCAGGAACGGGCTAAAAATAGTCTGCAGCCGTTTGCTAAACAAACAATGCAGCACAGCAGGAGCAATGTGTTGGAAATCACTGGACAACATAACTTATAAGAAATCCCTGAAACAACCAAAAACTTTTTTTTTTTTCTCCTCCCCAGGGAGGTAGGGAGGAGCCCCAAGTATTTTTTATGCTTGTCAACAATTTGAATATTGAGAATATCACGAAGACTATGCTGAATATCAACATGGACATTCCGACTAAAAACAACATTAGATTTCTCTAAGTTGATTTCATGAACAGAACCACGACTATAAACATGCAAAATATTCATAATATTCAGAGCATAATCATCAGAAGCATAACAAAAAATCATTGTGTCATCAGCAAAAAGCAAGTGTGAAATTTGCTTATTAGGGACATAGTTCTGTGATTAAGAAAAAAATTCAAAAAATCCACTTATCCGTCTATGATAAATTATCTGTTGCTAAATACGAAGCAGGAAACTTGAAGAAATGTTAGCTCACAAATTAATATCGACTACGTGTTGCTTTTGTATTATATGAAGTTGGTTTCTCATATTATGTTATATCCTGTACAAACAAACTTTCTGTATTTGGAGAGAAAAGCTGTCTTGGGTTGTACATTAGTTAGTTTAGCAGTTGGGAACATAACAGATATATAACACTATATAAATACTTGATATTGGTCATCTTGCTCAGAAGAAACAATAGTAGGGTGAAAATGGAAAAATACATGCTATTGATCATCTTGGTCCTCGCCTAGCATCAACCCCCGCCATTTACTCGGTCAGCCCAGTAGTTAATGTCACTGTAGATCAGTGTTGCTTCAACATCACATTAAAGGAGTTTATTGTTGGTGATTTTAGTGTCATCAATTCATTTTAGTAGTAATGTGATCTGCTAGAGATTGATGCGATCTCTCGTTAAGCTCGGAACAAGTTTGGGTAGTGCGGAGTGCACGCTTGTTGAGCCAACGAGTTATCGACCACGAATACGAAGCGGGGGTGAAGGGGGCTGCGCCCCCTTGCGGGGTCGAGGGGCAGCGCCCCTCGCGGGGTTGCAAGGGGCAGCGCCCCTGTACGGGGTTGCGAGGGGCAGCGCCACTACGGGGTTCCAAGGGGCGTAGCGGGGTGCGGGGCAGCGCCCCGTCCTTTTTGGAACATTGCAACTCTTCGTGAACGAACAGGCTTGTTCGTGAACTAACGTGACATTTCGTTCATAACACTTCGTTCTGAACAGATACACCACTTCGTTCACACCTTTTCACTTCTATTTATTGAAGCGATCAGTCTCCAAAACAATAAGAACGAAAACTCATACATGCTCTCTACTTTCTGATCGAAATTCATATTGCCTGAATAAGATTGCCTTCTTGGATTATCCCAACAAGGAATTCGTGTAACCCCGGCAACAACTGTAGGGTCGAATTATCTTGTTTGGAAAGTGACAACACGATCCAAAGAAGTATTCCAAGATTATCACACTCTTATATATTACCAACATTTATTACAACCCGAGTTGCATCTGGACCGAAGAGAATCAAACTAGAGTTGGCAAACTCTTCTTATAAGCAAGAATGGGGGTAAACGCGCTGTCCAACAGAACCGAAAAGCTACATTAAATTGTGATGTGCACAAGTACTGATATATAGCTCTAGCTACTGGTTTATACTATACCTCGTTTAATTGCAACTTGGATCAAAATAAATGTAACTTCAAAATAATTGGTAGTTAAACTTCACTCTAAAACGTGAACGAACCCGAAAGTTATTATTAAAAGAGCAAGATAAATACTGAACAAACAATCCTTCAAGAGTGAACCATTTTATATAAATAAAAGAAATTTTAAAAAAAAATCTGTTGACTTTTGAAAAGTAAACTCTAAACCGGTAGAACTCATTTAAACCAAATGGTCCTGCATTTGAATATTCAAAGATTCAGTAGTGATATTTTATGAGTTCACAATATTCCAAAATTGTAATGTCAAACACTTGTATGGAGCAGAACAGTTCAAGTAATCTTGACAAAACTTTTGAGTTCTAATTGAAATATTTAGCGGTGCTACATGCTTCAAGTATATAAATTCAGATTAAAAATCAAGTGAAGACCTCTACCAAATCGAAAACACAATTATATGGAGCAAAAATGTTCAAGTACTACTGTCTTACTCCATATATTCCTCTTCTTTCAGTTTTTCATGATTCTCACCTCCAAAATGGCCATGGCTCAGATGGCTCCAGTCTCTGTACGAGTTGGTGTGGTGCTTGACATGAACACTTCTGTTGGGCAGATGGGGCTTGAATGTATATCAATGGCTCTCTCGGACTTCTACGCTCAGCATGATTCTTATAAAACAAGGCTCATCCTCATCAACAGAGATCCCAACGGAGATGTCATCAGTGCAGCTGCAGCTGGTAATCTCAACCATCTCCTCTATGACATTGTTATAAGTGTACGTGGACCTAGTGTATGCCTACAAAACTTAAATATGTTTTTGTTAGTTTTAACATATCCACACTACTTTGAAGTTTGAATAAATTCTCAAGCTTATGTAATAGACATGATATAGGATACAATTTTCCGAACTTCTTCTGTGTCCGCATGTAAAAATTATCTGAACATGTCACCCGAGATCCTGTTCAATTTTGGTCATACAAATTTTTATATATACTTGCAAATACGGTCCTAAATTACGCTTTTAGAAAAAACTGTTGTGCGTTTTTGGTCCTAGCTTTTCCAGCAATGATCAACATACACACCTTAAGCAAGAAATTCCCAATTTTGAATTAAGAACCCTAATCCTAAAAGAAATATAAAAAAAATGAAAAAAAAAAAACAAATTGATTTCATGATAAAACTAATTTTCCAATCACTAGACATTGAATGATTGATATTTTTCCGAAACCCAATATAATTCTGTGAAAAAAGTTTCAAGGTTTATTAGGAGAACAAGAGGAAGAAAGGGATGGAAAAAACATTAAAAAAACAAAAGACACTGTTTCTTCCATGGAAGCTGAAAGAAACAGAGCCTTTCTTCAAGTGCACTGGTTCATTAGTATCCCTTCAACTCTGCAACAAGACAAACGAAGCATATTTGAAACAAGCAACTTATATCGATCAACATAGATTCTAAACAAGCAAACATACAATAAAAATTAACCTATCAATTTCTTTGCCTGGACATTGGTGCTGGAATGCTATTGGCTTCAATGGAATGAAAAAAAGTATGAAAAAAAAAAAAATACCATTAATTCTAAAATTGCAAATCGAAAATTCCACATTAGCCAAAAATGTATAAATACAGTATAGGATACGGTCTAATTATGGACTAAAATTGCAAAATGAAAATTTTGCTGGACCAAAAACGAACAAGACCTCAAGTTGTAGGACCGAAAATCGCAATTCTCCCCATGTCACTAGCTGCAAGAAATCGGGGTTCCACGACAGACCCCCGGTCTACACTAGCTACTAGCTAGAATTTCCTGCAAGGGTAGAATTGGTCATAGTATTTTAAATATAGTAGTTCTATTAATATCTCATAAGTTAGTTACTGTAATTAATAGATGGGGTCAAATAAATAGACCATGCAAGTCTTTTCTTCATGTAGTGCCAAAAGTCTTTACATGCATGTTCCTTCTAAGAAACTTTGCTTAATGAACTCGCATTGACACTGACTCGCATCATCGCATGTTACGTAGTCAATATATACAGCCAGTCTTGAAAGCTACTATGAATTTGTATATGGTGGACCTAATTCATCCCAAGCATGATATATACGTACACAGTACACACTACACAGCAAAGTCTTCATCACGATGGTACGTAAAAGGGCATGTATTATGCGCTATTATTTGGTTTTATTTGCATATGCGATCAGGGGCGAAGCCAGCATATGTTGATATGTTGAGCTCAACTTTTTTTTTTCTTTAGTACTATATACTCCCTCTGTTTTAGAGATCTTCATCCATTAGGGTTAGTACGCAGTTTAAGAAGAAACAATAAAGTAGTATAAAATTAGTGGGATATGTTAATTTTTTAATTGAAATAGAGTTGTTAAAGTATAAAGTAATGGTAATGTTGTAATAAAGTGTATGAAATAATGTTTTTAATGTGTGAGGTAGATTCCATTTTAGGAAATGGGTAAGGTTTTGGTGGACACACACAATTTGAAATTGGGTAAAGTTTTGTGAGACGGAAGGAGTACAAGTTTTTCAATTTTGCCCCACCTCAGATTTTGTTTTGCCGCCCACCCCTAGTATTCTGAAATACAATTTAAGTCTACACTAGTCCTTTGTAACACAAAATGGGGTAATAAACATGAAAGCAAAACTTAAAACCCATTATGCAAATAAGACAATAAAGCACAAATACTCCTTACCAAATCAATCACTCTAGTCTCTTTCGTTACACACCATGATGAAACCTAAAACACTTTTCTTCTCAAATCTCGCTTAACAATTTGATGAAACCTCTGATTTTTGGGTTGCCGAACAATCATTAAAATTAAAGAAAATAAGAATAAAAATAATCTAAATAAAATGATAAAATAAATTAAAAAATAATCAGGATAATTAAAAAAGTATTCTTAAATATTCTCTAAAGCTCTGGCACCGAAAAAAAATTCCAGTACCAGAGCTTGCAGAGCTCACCGGAACAAGGCTATTATGCACCATTTTCAGACCATGAATTCTCGTTGTGATTGATCTTGTAAGTATTTATCAACATTATATATATATATATATATATATATATATATATATATATATAAAATAAATTATAATTTTGTTAAATATAGTGTCAATTAGTATTTCTGTCCCTCTAGAGTACTTCCTTCCTGGCTTCCCCTATATGCAATCGATAATTGATGTTGATTCATATATCGATAAAAATAACATTTATTTAAAACATATATAATCACACATGAACATTGAAACTAACTAACTGAACTTTTGGAAATGAAATGCAGCTGTGGACTTACTGAAGAATGTTCAAGTGCAAGCCATTATAGGTCCAGTGTACTCCAGACAGGCGAACTTCATGATCGCTTTAGGAGACAAAGCTCAAGTTCCAGTCATCACTTTTACTGCCACAAGCCCTTCCCTTACATCGATTAGAAGCTCATATTTCGTTCGAGCTACTTTAAACGACTCCTCTCAAGTAATGGCCATAGGTGCAATTATTCAGGCCTACGGTTGGCGAGAAGTAGTGCTCATGTATGAGGATAATGTGTTTGGAGAAGGGATAGTACCGCATTTGACCGATACTTTGGAAAAGGTAAATGCCAGGGTACCTTACAGAAGTGTGCTTCCTGCATCAGCAACAGATGATCAAATTGAAGCAGAGCTTTACAAGATGATGTCAATGCAAACAAGAGTCTTCGTCGTCCATATGTTGCCCATCCTTGGATCTCGCCTTTTTGTCAAAGCAAAACAGCTGGGATTGATGAGTGAGGGTTATATATGGATCATAACTGATGGTATGGCAAATTTACTAAATACTATGGAACTTTCAACCATAGATTCCATGCTAGGAGTGATCGGAGTAAGACCATATGTGCCAAGAACAAAAGCGCACATTGATTTGGAAAATAGATATAAGAAAAGGATTCAGCAGAACTATAGAAATGTTTTAAGTCCAGATCTGAACATTTTTGGTCTCTGGGCTTACAACTCTGCCATTGTACTAGCCATGGCAGCAGAGGAAGCAATAACAGAAAATCCTACGTTCCGAAATGGGAATGCTTCTTCAAGCATTGCAGACCTTGAAGCCATCGGTATATCAAATGTTGGTCCAGATCTCATAAGATCTATGTGGAATGCAACATTCAGTGGCATTGCTGGTGAGTTCAAGTTAGTTGATGGCCAACTTCAGTCACCCCCCTACCAAATAGTAAATGTGGTTGGTCGTGGAGAACGAGTGATTGGTTATTGGACAAAAGAGAATGGAATTTCGAAGAACTTAAGCTTCACAAGTTCAAATATGAGTGCATACTCGGTGTCAAAATCCAACTTTGGATCCACTATATGGCCAGGTGATACAACATCACCCCCTAAGGGATGGGTGATTCCGACAAATGGGAAGAAACTGAGAATAGGAGTGCCTGTAAAGGACGGTTTTACAGAGTTCGTAACAGTGACGTGGAAATCTGACAACACAACAGAAGTGAAAGGCTACTGCATAGATGTTTTCTATGAAGTTGCTAAAAGGCTGCCATACGGTCTACTCTATGAATACATTCCATTTGCAACATCTGACCACAAGATGGCTGGTGATTACAATGATCTGGTGCAACAAGTATACCTTGGAGTAAGTAATCATTAACGCATATTATTTCCTTCTATATAGCAAAACGTGACCAACTCTTCTTTCTTACTAATAAACAGAACTATGATGCTGTGGTTGGAGATGTGACAATAGTAGCAAACAGGTCACAGTATGTGGACTTCACTCTGCCTTACAAGGAATCTGATATTGTAATGGTTGTACCATACGAAAGTGATAAAAGAAAAAATACATGGATATTTGTGAAGCCCCTGACGACAGAACTATGGTTGGCTAGCTTTTGCTCATTCGTGTTCATAGGGTGTTTGATTTGGACTCTTGAACACCGAATAAATGAAGATTTCAGGGGACCTCCGTGGCACCAAGTAGGCGTGATATTATGGTTTGCATTCTCAACCATGGTCTTTGCTCAGAGTAAGTTGGTAGATTTTAACATTCAGAAACAACTATATGTTTTAATTTGATGGGTTATTTTTCTTTATCTCCTGTCGTTTTCTTTCAACTGCAGAGGAAAGGATAAATAGCAACTTGTCCAGATTCGTGCTGATTATATGGTTCTTGGTGGTTCTCATAATAACCCAAAGTTATACTGCCAGTCTAACATCCATGTTAACAGTCCAGCAATTGCAACCTACTGTTACCGATGTTAACCTGCTCATTAGGGATAACGAACGCATAGGTTACAAGAACGGATCATTTGTCTATGAATTCCTTCGGAAAATGAAAGTTGATGACTCCAAACTTGTGCCCGTTCATTATCTAGAGGAGATGGATGAACTTTTCACCAGAGGAAGTGGAAACGGTGGCATAGCTGCTGCTTTTCATGAGATCCCATACATAGAACTATTCCTTTCCAAGTACTGTCCAAAATATACAGTGGTTGGTCCAACTTATAAGGCCGATGGTTTTGGCTTTGTACGGTTCCGTTTTCTCCCTCACTCACTCTCTCTCAGTTAACATCAAATTAAACACTATGCTAAACTGCTTGGACTCATCATCTCTTTCTTGTTTTCTATTGTCTGTTTCCAGGTATTTCCCATGGGTTCTCCTCTGGTGCCAGACGTTTCACGAGCAATTCTAAATGTCACAGAGGATAAAACAATGGTTGAGATCGAGAGAAAGTGGTTTGGGGATCAGACAGAGTGTCGCCCAGACTTGAACAACTTACCCTCACAGGAAGAAAGTCTCGGGTTCGAGAGCTTCTTGGGTCTCTTCCTAATCTTAGGAGTAGCAGGAGCTTTAGCCTTAGTAATTAATGCAATCATGTTCCTACATGAAAATTACAGACATGTCATGGAGCACTCTGGTCCAGAATCCTCATTCTGGGGCAAGATAGTACAACTAACACACCGATTTGACAACAAAGATCTTCAGTCCCAAACCTTCAAGGACATCCATTCGGGAAACAGAGATCATATCTGTTCTTGTGATTGTCGTGAGTTTGCGATAAACCAACAAAGTCCGTTCTCACTTGCCTCAGCTGGCCCAAGTCCAAGTTTCTCAAGTTCATCAACCCAGAACATAACTATGGAAGGAGATGAAGGGAGTTCGAGAGGGAATAACCTAATCTGAGGCAATAATGCAGGAGGCTGAGCTTGTTAATCCGATGGAAAACCACTTGTCAAACCATCCTTTGGCACATACAGGTCAATAAGCTTGAAAAGTTACATAGGATTACTTAATCTACATTGTTTGATGCAGTCTATTAATTGTAATGTTTCGAAGTTACTAGTATTGACATTTAACTATATTTAAACAGTTCACCAATGACACATACCAAAAATATTTTACAGGCATTTCAGCAAACAGCACATAGGCATTTAAAGGGGAAGCAACTGGTATATTTTAACTGAAGGCCATTACCTAGCAAGCAAGTAAGCAAACAAGAACGATAATAATGTAATGGGAAGAGAATTACAATTTACCAGGCACATAATTCTGTTGTAGTTTTGCAGGATTTGGGTTTTTCTGGGATTCATGTGCATCTTGGTGAAGTGCACCACAAGTGAATAGAATTGCTTTTATTTGTCCACCTGCTTTCTGGCTTTTCATGTTTTTTATTAGGGCTGGGGGATGGGCGGGAAATACGGGATTTTGGGATTTCAGGTTCAGGACGATTGTTTAGCATCCCAATCCCGCCCTAAATAATGTCGGGATTTTTGTGTTGGTTGCATTCATTAATTACACACCCTAGTAATGTCATTTTACTTGGTCTACCCCTGAAGTATAAACGAGTTCTAAGTTTTAAAACCCGACCTGCCGCTCGGTGTGTAAAACCGTTTCCAAATGGCCAAATTGGAAGTTTTTATTATGCTTTGATTTTCCTCATTTCTCATAAGTTGTCAACAATTGTCATTCTTATTCTTATATATTCTAATAATATATTATTATGCATGAGATACTCCCGAGGTGGGACGAGTAAATGCTTACTAGCTAACTTCATCTCAGGGGCGGAACTGGGGCCCCCAACATTTTAAGGCCGCTCGACATGTACACGATCTGTCTGGAGATTTTTTGCTGCGAAATCAAATGCCATAGTAATTTCAACCTAAAAAACAAATGAATCATACACATATATGAAATGATTAAGAGAGTTTAGGTTTGGCAGAAGTATGTTAGTAACTGACACAAATTAACAAAATATTAACGAATGGTTTCCAATAAAACTGTATGTATACACGGAACCTATTAGAGAGATTGAACCGAACCGCACATATAGTACATAGTACTCCTTAGATTTTGTAATTACATATTGGTACCCAATAAATTAATAATGACATATGAGTCCCAAAACCCATTTCAGTGTTGACTTTTAATGAAATACCTATTTGCCCATCAATTTTAAAAATCAAAATTTTCACAAACAAACATTCCTTTATCTAACAAAACAAACCCTCTCCGTCACTCATGTTAACACACACAAACACACACTCTATTTCCCTTCTTCTTTGTATCCTCTTGCTCTTCCTGTAATCAACCAAAATCAACCATGTCCCAACCAAATCCACTCCATCTCACACACACGCTGCTTGGGAATGAGGCACAATACTCCCCGCACCCAGATTGGCTACTATAATTCCTTCTCTATCTATTTACTATGGAACTTGTTTAGCATGCAGCCATGCACCCTTTTTTTTTCTTTTTTTTTTTTTTTGAAGCGGCAAAATCAATTATATAAATAGAAACGAAGCATGAGAAATGCTCATGAGAGGTACAAGAGTTCATAGCAATACAACCTAAACCCAAATAACGGGAAGCAATCTAGACAAACAAGGCACAACTCACTGCCTCCCTTACCAACCCCAGCCGCCAACTTTGCCAATCAAGAAACAAGACACCCTTTGGGATCCAAGAACCACGATACCGGAGAAGAGTAGACACCCAACAAACCTTTGCCTTTTAAACCTTTGCCTTTTAACCAAGCCCACGACAACAACTTGATTTTCTCAAGGATTTCCCAATTAAGTAGTCCAAATTTTATCGTTGAACAAGAGGTCGTTCCTAGCTCTCCAAATTTTCCAAATGGTTGCAAACCAAAATACTTGCCAAGCTTTCTTTGCACCCGGATCAAGTACCGATAAGAAATTCGCCAAGCACTCCTCCACACTTGCTCCCAAATCTACTTCTACACCAATCCAAGAGAGGAGAGAGGACCAAACTTTCCTAGCAAAAACACAACCTCCGAAAATATGCCAAGAATTCTCCATCACCCCTTCACACCTCTTACAACTTACATCTTTGTTAGTAAAGAAGACTCTTGTTTTAGAGAGATTTACTTTGGAGGGTATCTTGTATTGGAGTAGCTTCCAAGCAAAAGCACAAACCTTTGAGGGATCAACTTGTTCCAAATCACTTTTGCCCAACGTTTCATTGGAACCGGTTGGGGTTGCTTAATGAGTTCCAAGTAGCCTTCCTTGGTAGAATAGCTTTCATCATTGGCCTTCAACCACACCCATTTGTCTTGAGCATACACCCACCACTTGACTAGCATGATTTTTGATTTGAGAATCTCCACCAAATCAAGATCTCTACTTCGAGGCTCCCGCGCCCAATTCCACACAAAGGATGGTTCACCGTCAACTCTAACTACCCTATCACTCACCGAAGCCTCCTTATTGACCTCCAATCTAAACAAACGAGGAAAGTCCTCTTTCAAGCAAGTCTCATTGTTGCACCACTTATCGTGCCAAAAACTAGTGTTGGTTCCGTCGCCTATATTTTTAACCACATTGTTTTTAAACCATCCTTGAGAGCCCACCGAAGAGATCAAGTCCTCCCACCCAGCCGACCAAGAAGGCGAACTACCTTTCCCTTGCTCCAACTTTTCCACGTTTTCTCTAAACAACCCATACTTAGACTCCAACACTTTTACCCAAAGATCGTCTCCTCCTTTGAGAAGTTTCCACCACCGGCCTAAGAGTCACAAGTTAAACAATGTGAGATTCTTGATGCTAAGTCCTCTTTCCTCTTTCGACAAACAAACTTTATCCCACCCGGCCCAAGAAATTCCTCTACTATCTTCTCCGAAGCAACCCTTCCACACAAAATTTCTAGTAATACTCGTGAGTTTTTTAATAACCGACACCGGGGCTTTAAAAAAGGAGAAGAAGTAAACCGGTAGAGCATTTAGAACCGCCTTGGCAAGCACTATATATCCTCCCTCCTAGTGACAAATACTTGTTCTCCCAAGCTCCAAGTCTCTTAGTGAATTTGTCCTTGACCACCTTCCAGATTTTCTTGTCACGCCCTTTCCATCCCAAGGTAAGTAAAAGGTGTGGAACCCACCGAGCAATTCAAGAAAGTGGCCATTTCCTCAAGTTCGTTCTCCTCCACCACAAAACCGAATACGTTGCTCTTCTTGTAGTTAATACTAAGGCCCGGAGTGAGTTCAAAGCACCGTAAAATGCTCTTTATAACAACAAGATTCTCCTTTGTGGCTTCCCCAAAAGAAATCATCCGCATATTGAAGGAGCGAGATAGGAATCTTACTCTTCCCCACTACCAAAGGTTTAAAGACTCCCAAAGAACAAGCCCGTTCTAACATACGACTCAACCCTTCCGCCACCACTAAGTAAAGGAAGGGGGTAAGCGGGTCCCCTTGACCCAGGCCCCGATGGATATTGAACTCATTCGTGGGGCTCCCAATAACTAGGACCGACATAGAAACGGAGGTCACACACCCTTTTATCCATTTGATCCAAGTATCACCAAACCCCAACAATTCCAACATCCCGAATAAGAAGTCCCAACTAACCGAGTCGTAGGCCTTTGCAAAATCTAACTTGAGTAAGAAAGCCTCACGCTTCCTCTTCTTCACTTCATGAACCACTTCATTTTCAATGAGGATCCCATCCTAGATATTCCTATCCCCAATGAATGTCGATTGGGAGACCGAGATCACACTCTCCAAAACGGCACTCATTCGCTTAGCCAACACCTTTGCTATAATCGTGTATAAACTATTGACCAAGTAAATAGGCCTAAAGTCGTTCAAACCCACGGGATTTGCCACCTTTGGGATTAAGGTAATAAAAGTACTATTAATCCCCTTACAAAGTCTCCCATTTTCGTGGAATTCCTTGAAGACTCGAAAAATATCACTTTTAATGGTCTCCCAACAATCTTTAAAGAAGGCTTCACTAAATCCATCCAGGCCCGGACTTTTATCCGACCCACAATCCCACACAGCCGACTTTATTTCCTCTTCTTCAAAAGGTTTCTCAAGTAACTCGCTTTCATCCTCATCCAACATCCTCCCTTCAAGACCACTAAAGATGAAGCTTCCTTCTCTCCTCTCTTTAAAGTGAGACTCAAAAAAAATCCCGAAAACCACTCTTGACCTCCTCTACATTCTCCACCCACCTCCCGTTTAAACGAATCCCATGCAAGGTGTTGCTTCTCCTTTTAAATTCACCACATGATGGAAGAAACTAGTATTGGCATCTCCATCTTTGAGCCATTTCTTCTTGGCTTGTTGAATCCTAATGCTTTCTTTTAGATTCAAAAGATTTTCAAGCTCCACCGCAATAAGCCTCCTTTTACTCACTAACGCCTCATGCCCCATCTCCACAAAACCACAGCTGGCCTGACCCAGGGAAGAACTACTGATCGCCCCAGCTGGCAGCCGAGAAAACCCACTCCTGGGTACTGTGGTAGGCGCTGGAACAGAGATTCCTGTGGCAGCCATGCACCCTTAGTAGTAGTAGTCAACTCATGTAGTTTTTCATTTAGATAAGAAACCTCGTAACCTTTTTTTTGCTTTGAATTTTTTTATCAGGTGATATTTACAATTTTTCAAGTTGTGAACCCCTGCCCCAACTGAAAAAAATAATAACTTATGTATATGTAATTTCGACCCCTTCCCCACCCTAACGCCAATTCCTGGGTCGGCTCTGCTTCTTCACCTTGCACGATAAAACTTTTATTTTCTCATAATGCAGAATATTCACCAAACTGTCAAGGCATGCTTATATATACTGTGTTGCTTTCTCCTAATCTGACCTTATCCTTGATGTATTGTTTGGTCCACTTACAGTTTTGTGCAAGGTTTAGGTATGTGCAAGGTTTAGGTTAAGCAACTCTCACAAAGAAATTGACACTGGTTGAAAGTTATAAGTTCCAACTGGACTACCCTGGTTGAAAGTTGTGTGAAAGAGGCTTGAAAGTTGTAAGTTCCGACTGGACTCGAAAATCTGAACTCTTTTTCCTGTGTTTGTTTGGTGTGTTGTATCTTCTGAGTGGCTTTTATCTTTATAGGCCTCCAGCACATTAAATGACCATGAACAAATTGTGAGGCTCAAGATTGTATCTCCTTGAATTTTTCTTGATTCTTCAACTTGAGAAATCTTATAGCCATACGTATGATCTTTGAAATAATTATGATTTTACCTTAATCACACGTTAACTTACAAGTTCTAAATAAACACACTCAATAAAATATTTTTGATTTGGGAGGATAATTAAACAAAGCTCTAAGCAACTCTCACAAAGAAATTGACACTGGTTGAAAGCTATGTGAAAGAGGCTTGAAAGTTGTGTGAAAGATGCTTGAAAGTTGTAAGTTCCGACTGGACTTGAAAATCTGGACTGTTTTTTGTTGTGTTTGCTTGGTGTGTTGTATCTTCTGAGTGGCTTCTCTCTTTATAGGCCTCCAGCACATTAAATGACCATGAGCGGATTTTGAGGCTCAAGATTGTATCTCCTTGAATTTTTTCATGATTCTTCGACTTGAGAAATCTTATAGCCATGCGTATGATCTTTCAAATAATTATTGTGGGTTGAGCATGTGCACATATGACATTTGATAAGGGTGGGTTGTGTGTCGTTAATATTATTTCCAAGACTAGAAGGCAGAGGTAGGGAAGGTGCCTGTGACACTTGAAGACTTTGAAGAATCTAAACATAAATTCATCCGTTAAACTAATTGATAAAATGTGCAACAATAAATCATGCTAAATTTTCCACCAGGTTATACTTGCAAGGTTTTTAGACATTGAAAAGTGGAGTGTCTATTTTTCCAACAACTACATTTTACCATCCCCACAATCACTTGAGTTAATTTATCTTCTTCAAGAGAATTTGAATCATAGGTTTTTATACAAGAGAGAACCTTTGATATATCGGTATATGTTCGGGGCCAAATTATTTATATGGACATGCAGTTCTTATTGTGTATTGGTATAGCCGTAGCAGCCAAACATATAACATATAGTAACCTTATTTGGGGAAGTGATTGGGGTAGAACCATGCATGTGTACCTCCGGATTATTGGTAGTCACAGTACAAGCACAGGGGAGAAAACGTAAAAGAATTACAAAGTCTTTTAAATCTGGTAAGTCAAAACATTACACAACCTCTGAAAGGTAGTAATGTATGGGAGTAAAATCAATTCATATTTGGTTGCAATATCACCCGTAACTTGCACTGAGCGCGGTGCCACAACATTAGTAATTCTATAATCATTTTGTAGCATTTATATTAATTTTCTCACCAAATGCATATTAAGTATGTATAATACTAGAATAATTCAACTTCCTATAGTTATAGAGATCTTGCATATACATACACAAAAAGATAAACTGGAAAAAGGAACAAACAACATACTACATAAATGTGGTAAACACTAAGAACCGGTGGAAAATGTAATAGTTAGTAGAACTAGTATGAACTATAAAGTCTATATTAATCACATTTCTGACTTCCAGGTCTGGCAGTGGAAAATGTAAGATGGCAGCAACAGTCATATTTGCCAGTTGTTTTCCAGAATAATGCATGCGCCAGCTAGAAAACGTAAGCATATTGCCACCTGAGGCCTTGATTGACTTGACCAAACTGACATACTTTCGCCTCGCTGTTGTATCAGGGCTCTTGAAGAGCTCATCCATGATAAGAAGCGTTTGAACAGCTATCCGCTCATGGGAAACTTCAACATGCTTTGGTCCGAGCAACTAGCAAGCATGACCAGAATCATTTGAGCGCATGACATATAGAAATTATTTAGCACTTAAACCTCTTTTGCAGATTTTCTATCTTCAATTATATCCATAACATCTGAATCTTGACGTAGTATGCACAAGAATTATACAGGATTTTTTATATGACACATCTGACCTGTTTCCTTTCCGCTTCCAGCAGCATATGAAATTGATCCTCTTTAAAATGGGTTAACCCTGGACTTCCAGTCATAGCACAACGAACAACATTGAAATCGACATGTTTAACAAAGACTTGTAACAGATTATCAGCGAACTTGTTCGATCATTGCTTTATCGTAACCAGCAATAGCAGGACCATGCTTACGAGATATCGAAATCTCTATACGAGAGAGTAATTGTCTCACTTGTACCAATGAGCAACACACATGAGCCCGGTTCACTCACAATCAATGTTTCTCAAGGGTTATTTTCTATATGTTTGTTTTGGAAAAAATGGATAAAACCCCCTCAACTATTACTCTTTGATACTATACCCCCAAACTAATAAATTTGGTGATTAACCTCCTCAACTATCATGTTTTTGAGACAATGCCCCCCAAGTTAATAAATTTAATAATAAACTCTTAATAAATCAACCAAATATGTTAATTTTTAGATGTTGTGATACAAAATTCATTTTTGTCGATTATCATAATGTTTAAGTGTCGTTCAACAATTTATTTTATAGTTTTGAAATAATTTATAATTAGTTCATCCTCCATCACTTTTATTTTATTTTTATTAAATGTTTTGAAAACATTTTGACAACAAATTGCTTTTAATTTATAATGTAAAAAAATATATAAAAATGTTGTGAAACTATATGTAAAGTACTTTGATGATAAATATAATATTATTTATATATTTTTTCAATGTAATTTGAAGTAATTTGTGGCAAAAATAACTTGAAAAGGCCAATATAAAGTAATTACGTAGGAAATATATTTTGTAATTTTTTATATGTCATTTGAAATATAACTTCGTAACCATGAAATATGAATAAATATTTTTATGTGTTGAATAAATAAAATTTAAACACCTACAAATGTTATTTTATCTATTTACTTAACTTAAAAATTCACTTCAGGGGGCATTGTCTCAAAAGTATAATAGTTGAGGGGGTTAATCACCAAACTTATTTGTTTGGGGGGCAAAGTATCAAATGAGTAATAGTTTGGGGGGTTTGATCAATTTTTTCCTTTGTTTTTCCTTTTAATGCACTTATGTATGTATGTTTGATGAGTACATGTGCATAGCATATAGACACATACGTTTAATTAGTGGCCTAGTAAAAATTTTATGTTTATGCAAAAATCATTTAACAATCATGCATGTGACAAAGCAACCTTTTTTCCAAAACATAATGAAGTTAGTGTTTAGCTCGTAAATCAAATGGTAATTACTTTAAATTACTAAAAACACAACATATAGGACAAGCAATTGGTATCACCACAAATGGTACTCAATTGTTCAAAAGGTTTTTATAAATAGTTGTTACAAACCTCACTACCAGCAACCTTAATTCTAATGAGTAGAATTAAAAGATGCATTTCATTGTTAAATTATGATTTAAGAATTAGTAGTTAAAACCTTTTCGAAGAGTCGGTCAAAACAATTTAAAAAATTCCAAAAATTAAATGTGAGTGGAAGTGGATTTTTATTTCATAGGGGTCTCCATTAAAGGGCATTACACCCGCAATAGAAGTAATAGCGGTCGCATCGGCTGAGATCCAACCACTATGACGGAAAGTGACCATTATTTATATCACAAAAACACAATCCTTGTTATGTATGTTTTTATTAATTAAGGTAATTATCATGAGCCCTCGAAACATGAATTCACACGTGTTGAAGGTTATGATATCTTTAGTGTAAGTGTTGTCGTAGGAATTGACTTATAGGGGTTGTCCAGTGTCCGACTCAACACCTGTATTCTGGAAATAGAGCACACTTAGATGTTTTATTGTTTTACTTTTTCTAACACAATAAATATTCCATAGTTGTAGTTGTTTGTCTTGTGTAGGAATTAATTACTACAAGGATTATCATTACAAGGAAAGACTTGAAGGGAAATGAAGAAGACTTATACAAGAAAGAACTCAAAAAGGAATACAACTCAAAGAAGAAAAAGGAGTTCTTATGAAGAAGTCGATTCCAACAAGGAGTTTGATACCAAATCCAGTTCACATTCGACTGTACTTTTCGACACTATAAATACCAGAGGGTTTGGCATTGAAGAAACGCAGATCAAGAGAGCAAAGTTTCAACTAGAGAGTTTTAGGTTCTTTATTGTTTAGTTGTGTTGTCGTGTCTTTTACACAAGTTTAATTCTAGATCTCTAGAAGCGTATTGACTGATAGAATATATAGAGTGCGACTCTATATCATCGTGAGGTGAATTGTATTGTTCATGAGTTAAGGTGGAAGAAGAGAGTATAACACCGTTGTACGAACGTATTCGATCTTTCATGATTTCTTGCCTTGATTGGGCATCAAGTAGCTCCAAAGCTGCTTGAGAATTTTACAAACACAGGCTTTTTTTACTTTTCGTTGCACTTTAACAATTATATATATTATCGAGGTTATTACATATTACTTCCCTGCTATGAAAGGCCTTCTCATTTTAGACCCTACTAGATTATCAATTACATTCTAGTCGGGAAAAATTGATTTTTAGGGTTGATTGGCCATTAATTACGTACCAAAATGCCATGGGCTCTAAGATTGCCAAACAAACATGTTTCTTTATTACCTTTTCTTTTTCCTTTTCGTTTTTCTTTTTTAATTTATTTTTCATCTTTTCCTTTCCTCCTTCTTCTTCAAGCTCCTACGGGATTCCGGTTCCAGAATCAGTAACCGGAGCTTGCCGGCTCCCTATGGAGCCCTTGATTGGAGTTGCAAGCTCCGATCTGGGGACAGAGCTCCCTGATCGGAGCTTGCTGCTTCGATCCGGGAGCTTGCAGGCTCCGACCGAAGCTGATGATGATTCCGGTGACCAGAGCTATGAGGAAGAAAGGAAAAATAGAAAAAGAAAAGGAAAAAAAAATAAAAGAATTATAAAAAGGAAATTATTTTTTGTTAAAAATAATTTTGTACCAAATTTTGAATTACAAACTTTGTTGGGGTTGTTTCATGATAATTTTTAGGTCAATTTGTAATTAGCAAAAATTATGTGGCTTAATTTTAAATTATTTAGTGTCAGTTTTGTAAAATAGAAGATATTAAGGTCCATTGTGCAATAAACCTAAAATGAAGATGTTTGGCTAAGAAAAAAAATTCAGTTTTGGAACAGTTCTTAATTCACCTCTTGGTCAAATTCATGGAGTAGAATGTAATTGTTAATCTAGTAGGGTTTAAAATGATATTAGTGACGCTAAGAGGGTCCTAAAAAGTTACATGCCTATAGTATCTGTGTTTGTTAACAACTCTGCAGATTGTTTACGAGTTATCTGTGGAGTTGACCTAGTAGGTGTTCACCCAACACCATAGTCAACCTTATTATGTCTGGGCGTGTACTTGTACTTAAAGTAAGTTATATCGGTCCTACATTCTTTCAATTAGATCGATGATACGTGCGAAAAATTTAAAATGCGCACGGGACATGTATTTATCCTCAACACTATATTGATTTGATTTACTAATGTTTATGTCGCCAATACATTTTAGGTAAATAAAACCTTAAATTGCAATTTTTAATAGAGAAGGTCTCATGAGAGACCATATTTAAAAGACATAATATCATACAGTACCCTTGCTATTACACCTCTTTGCATATGAAGACTCCTTATTCCCAGAATTACATCTAACCCCACAGCCCGCATTTGTTTTGACCGGCCAAAAATCCAATATTCCGTTTCACTCAACCAAACACGCCCTTACCCTCTTATGAGCCTGGATGTAATTAAAATGCAAAATGCATGAGTCTCATATATATATATATATATATATATATATATATATATATATATATATATAACGATAGAATCTAAAATATAAAAATACGAATCCGTTAAAATTATGTTTATATTTTTATATATTTACATTACTAAAATTCTCAAACACCAACTATGTTTTAGATCATCTCCATCCCATTTGTAAAAAGTTTTGCAAAACGTTTGGTCAATGGTCGGCAAACGTGAGACTCCATGTCGGTTTACAAAAGTAAGATAGTCTTACGCGTTTGCTCGAATCTTATCATTTTTTTTCCTTTTACTTTTTTATTTTGTTTTATCCTTTTGTTATTTTGTCTTTTTAACTGCCTTATATTTTTATTTCTTATCTTTAATTTCTTTTTTTCTTTTATTTTTTCATTATTTATTTTTCATATATTTCACTATTGATAAATTATATTGAAATACCAATTGTAAAATTTAAAATATTTGAAATAAATAGAAAATGACATTCAAATAATATAAAGTATGAAATTTTATATTATTTTAATTAATTAACAACATTTAAATAATAGAAAGTATTATGTTTTAAAGGAAAAGGAAAAAAAATAGAGTAGTTTAAAAAGAAATGAGAAAATAAAAAAAAAATTTGGGTAAGATAGAGTAGGTGTAGTAGTAGTTCTCTCACTCATAATTAAGTGAAACTTCTTTATTAGAGAGAGTATGTGTAGTAGTTATATAGATGATTTCCAGTTAAATTAATAGTTGTGACATAGATTTTTAATTTCTTCCATGTAAATTTTATTTGATATACATACCAATTTAAATTTTAAAATATTATTAAACCTGAAAATTGGTTCCAACACTCACTATTCGTACATCTAGTTTTTTTTTTTTAATATTTCTGTTAATGTTTTTTTTTCATTTGAGCACTACAAATTCAAATTTTATTACATATAGACCCATACTCTTAAGTTGTTTGGCCGGCAGAAAAAGCAGAAATTCTGATGAGGGCAAAATGGTATTTTCCACAATTTAGAACGTGAAAAGTCAAAGTCGTGGGGTTATATGTAATTAAAGTTGAACAAAAAGGTGTTCAATGCAAACTCGGGAATAACGAGGGGGTCGATGGGTGAACAAAAGGTGGTTGTATGTAATGGACCCTATTTAAAAATAGACTCTAGAGACTAAATTATCATAATTATAAGGGTAATTTTCATACATACCCTCTGTTAGTTTCATCAATTACGAATCTTGCCCTGTTATTTCAACAATAACATATTTTCCCTCGTTAGTGAAAAACAATTACATCTAGCCCCATGACTTCAACTTTCGGCGAATTAAGGCTTGGAAATGAGAAATTTGCCCTCATTCAAAATTCAGATTTATTCTACACCCAAACACCATCAACTTTGTTTTATTGCACATTTGACTCTAAGATTTATTATTTTACAAAGTTAACCTACATAACCTTTTTAAGTTTCAAAATTATCCAAAATATGTTTGTAAACAAGTCCCTACACATTTTATATTTCAATACAATCCTAAAAAATATTAAAACCAAAAAGGAATAATAATAATCCCAAAAAATAAATAATTTAAAATAAAAATTAAAAAAAAAAGAAGGAAAAAATAGGTCGGAGCTCCGACTGGAGCTAGGCAGCTCTAGTTGGAGCTGTAACCGGAGCTATTTACAGCTCCGATCGGAGCTTCGAGTAGCTTCGATTGGAGCTGTAATTAGCTCCGATCGGAGCTAATGGGGCTGAAACAGCCCCAATCGGAGGTTCAAGTAGCTCCGATTGGAGCTGTAATTAGCTCCGATCGGAGGTAATTACAGCTCCGATTGAGGCTGAAAACAACCCCAATAAGAGCAGTTTTACAGCTCCGGCGGAGCTGTTTTACACAGCTCTGTCAGAGCTGTTGACAGCTCCGTCGGAGTTGTTTTTACACAGCTCCGACGGAGCTTTTTCTGTCCGACCAGACCGGTTGGACAACTCCGGTACCGGGAAAATTCCGGTACCGGAGTTTAGAGGTTGAAGGAGAAGGTGATGAATAGAAAACAAAAAGTAAAAGAAAATGTAGAAAAAGAAAACGGAAAAGATAAATGAATAAAGAAAAATGTAATATAATAATATTGGTAAGGGCATGTTTGGGGAGAGAATAAAATGTTAAGGTTTGTAACTTGGTCAACATTTTTGGGTAAAATGGGGTTAGATGTAATTGTTGAACTAGCAGGGGAAAATTCGTAATTAGGTGCAGCAGTGGGGGTAGTTTTTGAAAATTTCCCTAATTATAAATCAACCCAAACAACAACTAGTTTCTAAGATCAGTCCCCAATCCAATCGAACAGGGTCAGGAACCGGGTCGGTATATATAGTAATTAATTAACATCAGAAAACCACAGTTGTCGCCTTCATCCTTTTGTAGAGAGAGAAACCATTCTCGTAGAGAGAGAAACAAATCACAGCTATCATCGTCGACACCATCATTCCACCACCGACCGCCGCCGTATCACCGCCTCTACATCATCGTCGACACCATCATTCCATCACCGACCGCCACCGTATCACCGCCTCTACATCATCTTCGTTGTCGTACGTCATCATACCATCGACATCATCATCTCTTCGATCGGCATCTTCTCATCACCTCATCGGCATCATCATCATCTTTGTCGTACGTCTTTGTGGTTGTTCAACTAATCAGGTTTGATTGTTGATAGTTTGATTTGTGTTGATTGAATAGACTGTAATTTGGTTATTTTCTCAATTAATTGTATGTTAGTTTGTAGCCACCGATCTACTGTTTGACAGCTTCTTCAAATTTAAGCGGTTGGAGTTCTCATGCTGATTTTGTCCATTAAAATCATGAAATAATGATGTCTGTAGTAGTTTTCGTAGTTGCTATGATCTAAGCAGTATTGCCTATGTTCTAGGCAATACATACCATGTTCTTAATCTGTATGCTATGTCTAATGCAGTGAACATGATATATTGATCTGTAAAGTATACTCTATTTTTTCAGCAACATTGCCTATGTTCTAGATAGTATATTCCATGTTCTTAATTTGTATGTTATGTCTAATGCAATGAATCATAATATATTGATCTATAAATTATACTCTATGTTTTAAGTAAGATTGCGTATGTTCTAGACAGTATATTCCATGTTCTTAATCTGTATTCTATGTCTAATGCAATGAATCATGATATATTCATATGTAAAGTACACTCTATGTTTTCAGCAAGATTGCCTATATTCTAGACAGTATATTCCATGTTCTTAATCTGTATGTTATGTCTAATGCAATGAATCATGATATATTGATATGTAAAATATACTCTATGCTTTCAGCAATATAGTCTATGTTCTACTCATTATACCCCATGTTCTTAAAACTGTCTATGTTCTCAATATTATTACCCATGTTCTTACCAATGTGTCCCATGATTTTACATATATGCTCCGTTTTATGTACTAAAAGCATACAAAATTGATCCATGTAGTAGTTTCTATTTTCTTACCGGTAATTCCCATGTTCTCACCAACATATACCATAATCTCATATGTATGCACTTTGTATGCATTGAAACCATGAAATATTGACCAATACTCTATGCTTTTGTAGTTGTTTGCATCTAAACTTATGTAGATTTGCATTTGAACCGGTGTTATTGTTGTTTGCATCTAGATCTATGTAGATTTATGTTCAAATCAACGTTATTGTAATTGTTTGCATCTAGATTTATGTAAATCAATGTTTGAATCGATGTTTATTTGTGATGGATGTTAAATTCGTCATCTCCATCTAGATTTATGTAGATCTCTTGAAACAATTGACGTTATGCGATATTTTCTATGTTCTCATCAATATGAGCTATGTTCTCACCAATATTGTCTATGTTCTCACCAATATGCTCACTATTTCGTGTGCTCTGTTTTCTGAATTGATCTCATTAGAATTTGAACTCTGCAATATTTGCTATGTTCTCAGCAAAATGACCTATGTTCTCACCAATATGCACACTGTTGTTGAATACATTTTTTTTTTTTTGAACTAATCTCATTAAAAGTTGATCTATGTGATATTTGCTATGTTCTTAGCAATATATTTCATATGTTCTCACCAATATATACCATGATCTCACATGTATGTTCTTTTTATGCATTAAAAGCATGAAATATTGACCTATGCAAGTCTCTATGTTTTCCCCATTATGCTCCATGTTCTCACAAAAAAGGCTTATGTTCACTGTTCGACAAATTTGATATGTAGGTATAAGTACCGTTGGTGAAGATTTTGACATTCGTAGATGCTTGAAAGGACTGACATGAACTTTTGGATGAGTTACATAATCTATGATAAAGGCATTCTGCAAGCGTGGGGTTTTCTTTCATTGACTAAATCAACTTATGTCCTAGACCCAGCCTTCGACAACACAAAAAGGGAGGAAAAAACAGAGACAGAAGACCAGATTTAATTAAGAGGAAAATGTGTTTTTGTTTCCTCTAGACGAATAGTTGTTCTACTTGATTTGTTATGTTTTGAACAATTTTCAGACTTACATTCTTTCAAATGTTCTTTTTTGACAATTATAAAAAGTAATCTACTATATATTTATGGTCTAGTTTGATAACATGAGAGAAATTGTTATAAACATGGGTTGTATTTGGAGAAACATATAATATGTCCCTTATATGTTACGGGAAAGTTCAATAGAGATATTACGAGAAACATGGATAATATTTCCATGAACATGGGAGATACTCTGAAAAACATGGGTAATATATCTCAGAAACATAATTCCTATGTTCTCAGATATATGCCCTATGTTTTCCACAATAAACATTATGTTCTCATCAAGAGATAATAGAAAAAGTATGATGTAATATCGAATTTCAAAAAAGACAGGATCAACAACTAAACATAAAAGAACGTGGAAGATTTCCTTTGAAACATATGTAATATGAACAGTAAGATAGAAAATTCACGATATATCCAATGTTTTACAACTTACAATCTATGATGTTCAACAAAACACATATATTTTTCAAGAAGCGTCTTCCTACGCCACATTGACATGGGGGTTCCCATTGCACGCTCTTATTCCTCCGGTAACCAATTCAGTGAGGATTTGCTACTCAAAGACGTGTTGTTGCTTCTCAGTGAAGATGGAATCATTAATTTTGTGGGTTTTGGAGAGGAAGAGAGAGAAAGAAAGAAGGAAGGAAGAAAATGGAGATCACGTATAAAATTGAGTAGAGAGAGAAGAAAGAGAGAGAAAGGAGGAGGAAAGGGAAGAATCAACAACATTTATCTTTTAACCCGAAATTAAAACGACCGGGTCAAGTCGGGTCTGGGATCCGCGAATTTTGTTATTGACATGGTAAATTGCAAATTAGTCCAGTCTCTTCATAAGTTAAAGAGAGACGATCTCTTATGAGACTTTGCGTTTTTAATAAGCTCGAATCGTCAACACATTCAAGTAGTTGATCATAAATGCCCTCAAAATCTTAATATATTCAGACGGAGAGTAAAGTTCAAAAATCCAATTATAAATATTTGATCCTTCCTTGTAAAAAAAACCCTAAACCGTCAACCTACTCAGCACATTCACCGCCTCCGCCAGATACGCAAACGTGGGATCCGATCTCGATCCAAATAAAGATCTAGCACAATCGGTAAGTTTTCATTCTTAAAAAATTATTCATAGTGGTAAAGAGAAACATATATTATTTGAAGATGACAGTTTAATTGGTTTTTATTTCTCATCCTTCAAAATTCCATTAGATCAGCCCTAAAATAATTAGATTGGTCGTGTTTTTTTAGGCTTTACCACATGCCAAGATGTTATAGTAACTATTGTACCATAATATCACACAAACCGGGGGTAATGAGTACATGTGCCCGCTAGATGACTAGTGGGTATATACTCTTACCCTCATAATTGAGTATTATGTCCTTCAGATCGATTGAAGTTGCATATTTATCTATTTATTTAATTTACGTGAAATGGAACAATTTGCTGCTAATGTTTTGGGTAAATTTTGAGATTAACTTTTTGTGCTGGTAAAAATCGAGGCTCTCATTTGAATTTTGAAAAATTGTAATATTGGGTATTTTATTTTCAAAATTGGGATTAATGTATGAATCTGTATGAAGGTTTTATATTGGGTATTTTATATAACGACAATATTGGGTATTTTATATAACGACAATGTATGAAGGTTTGGGTGAGAGAGAAAATTGGGATAATGTATGAATCTGTGATTTTCATTAGGAAAAATATTTAAAAATGTGAATTTTTTTTCCATTTTTTGGTATTGGTAAAAATCAAGGCTCTCATTTGAATCTTAAAAAAAAATTAATATTAAGTATTTTATTTTCAAAGAGTTTAAATATATATAAGGATGTAATGTATGAAGATTTGGGTGAGAGAGAAAATTGGGATAATGTATGAATCTGTGATTTTGAGTAGGAAAAACATTTAAACATTTGATTTTTTATTTTATTTTTTTTTTGGTATGATACGTGTAGTTATTATTTGGAACCAAGTCATAAATCAACTTTCCAAAGCTGGGATTTTGATTTTTGGGCAAGAAAAACAAAATCAACTGCTGCGCCAAATTAACATTAATTAGGGTGAAAACTGTATTGCTCACATATTTGAAATAGGTCAACGAAATTTCAAAATATCTAACAATCTATACCTATTAAAATTATAACATATGTTACAATGAACATCAGTCTTACTGTTCTCACATATGTTCATTGCAAATTTCAGGATAAGTGGTCACATCATGAGTCCAAATACCCAATGTTTCATCAATACACGTCTTCGATCTGGTTCTTCCATGGGTAGGGACTATATTAACGCGTTGCCGAATGATATTATAAGTTGTATCTTGTCTCGTCTTCCCACCAAAGAGGCAGTACGAACAAGCGTTATAAGTAAACAGTGGGAATGCAAATGGCTCTTGGTTGACAATTTTGAATTTGATGATAGATGGTTCAATGATGTTGAGGGGGCAACACTTATCGACTTTCTGGAAAGGACACTTCCCCAATTGACAACTATAGAAAGATTCAATCTCCATTGTTATAGAAAGTACGACTCAAGTCGCATTACAACATGTTTACAGGCACTGCTCGTTGCCAAAGTTCAAGAGCTCGAGTATGAAAACCGTAGCAGCGAAGCCGTCTTCTTACCCCCTAGCCTTCTCAGCAATGATTCAGTGAGAGAATTGGATCTTAAATCATGCTTCAGACTCAAAGTTCCTACTCAAAACTGCTCTCCTAACCTCAAACGGTTAAATCTTTCGGAAGTTTCATTTGTGAATGAGGATTCCAGTATTGATAAGCTGGTTTTCACCTTTCCAGTGTTGGAAACTTTTCATCTTGGTCAATGTGAATGGTTCAGCGTGAAGCATATCGACATATATGCTCCTAAGCTGATGGAATTTCAGTCTGGGACTACACAACATGATAGAGATGTTAGTAACCGTTCATTCAGTATTCATGGAGCCCACCTCGAAAAGTTTAGTGTGTGTGGTGGTTTTCTTGAAACCTTTGATCTCTCTACATCGACAGTTGTACGTGTATCATTGAAAAATGACCCTTGGGACGATGAGGATGAGACAAAGATGCAATGTGGATTACAGGTGCGGAGACTAATCAGACAATTATCTGGCATAAAGGAATTGAAGATAAAGGGTTATTCAGCTGAGGTATATATCTTATATTCTGCAATCATTTTGGAGTATATATATTAATTTTCTCACTGACTAGTTCCAATGTGTATTTTTCCTCTGAAGGCTATTGAAATGACAAATAATAAGGGACTTGCTCTTCCTGCGTATAGTATGTTGGCAAAGCTTTCAATCTATTGTTATGTGTCTATTGAAGGACTATTTAAGTTACTTCACGCATCACCATATCTGAAATTTCTGAGCCTCAGAGCAGACCCTGTAAGCCAGGAGACTCTATGTTTATTAGTTCTTGATTCTTAATTTCTTGAGTTCATTGGATAATTGTTTGATTTGTACTAGGAATTCGTGATTAAAGATTACAGTTACGATGATGTGGATGTCCCGTCTTGCATTGTATCTCATCTGGAGACTGTGGAATTTGAGAACTTCAGTGCCACTGAACCTGAGTATAAACTAGTGAAGTTTATAGTAAAGAATGGTGCAGTCCTGAAGAGATTCATTATTTTTCGGTTTTATGGAGTGTCAGTAGACGACATGGTTAATGGACTACCAAAGTTTTCTACAGCTGCACGCGGTATGGAATATATTATACACTGCAAGAGAGTATAAAATGTTGGAGCTGCTACTGGTGGACTTCTGTACTGATGTGAACCATGGATTTGAGAACATTTAACATATTTTGTAATATTGGTTGTCTTTAATTTTTATATATGTCAGAACTTATTTATGGTCAGATTCTTTTGCATAAATTTGTTCATATCTATAGCCATATGTTCTAGTTAGTCATATCCAAAGGAGTACATGTTCTGATTTAATGAGACCATAAAATTTGTTCTAAAAGTTGCCAAATGGCAAATACTGGACTAATGCTTAATGTCAAACAACATAAATAGTTGCTCTGTTCTTAACTGCCAAACTAACTCTAATGTGCAACACCAAGACAGCTTTCTGTCCGAAATCCAAATACAGAAAGCGATGTTCCTACGTATTTACAGAATAAAACGTATATGATAAGACCGACTGCTGCATTTCTTCAAGTTTACCTTCTAATTCATCTTCAGCCTAGCTTGGCAATTTAGAGTGTAACACTAGAGCTAGATCCCTGTTATGCTCCTGATCGAATAAACTTTCAGGTTATTGGAAAAGCTATTGAAAATTATACACCTTTTGCAAAAGGTGTTATCTCAACAGAGTTAGGTATTGAGCTAGGAGTTGTGTCAACACTGAGGTCAACTCTGTAAACCTGTTATAGTTAGGAGAAGGAATTGTTGTTAATTAAGACAACCAATTCGAATGCTCTTAGTATTCGTATTAGCTACAATATGTTGGCTATATATAGAGACAAATGTTGTATTATGTATTATTAAGACAAGATCTTGGAGGCAGTTCGACATCGACGATAACATCGAAGGTTTATATATATAGCTGATATTATAGGTTCTAGCTAAAGTAACATTGATTCTTGTTTCTTGGATTCTGTTAGGTATTCGTAATTGAAGATTGTGGTAATAGAAGAAAGATGTTGATTGATGAGTCGTGTCTTCAGCAATGAAATTTGTATTAGCCAAACCAGCTATCACCACACCAAACAGGTTTAGTACAGCGGTAAGTTGATCCCGAGTATCATTCTCTTGGAACTTAATGTGGCTATAGATCAATGCTAAGTATTAACGATATCACCAACAAGTAATAAGTGTGTGTAAGATTGTGTAGCAATGCAAACATACACGAATAACAGATATGAAGAAGATGTAACAAATGAGACAAGTGTTGGTGGTATAATGTGATCATAATGTAATGGTTGTGAAATGCTTCTTTGATAACCCGTGGCGGTGCAAGGCTATCACAGTCCCCTAGAACGTCTAATAGGAATAACCACAAATGGGCGGTACCCTCCGTTCAACTACCAACTTATCTCCATGTACTATATATTTCATTATTATGGAATATTGGGAAGGTTTCTATGTTTAACAAAGATTGTCACGGGTCCTTGATTTCACCCAAAACATAATAGTTTAATCATAAACCAGTTGCAATCCCAAATCTAACCATAACACATAGGATAGTTAGAGTTACACAAGCATATATATCACAACCATATCCTACAGATCTACATTATACCACCAACAAGAAGATTTAGCTACTCATGGAGATGAAGATAAACATATATGATATATAATCAAATCCAAACATAATGAATCCAAGATACAATATAGATCGATACAGTGTTACCGCCAAAAGGTGGTAAGAAAGAATTTGTAAGATTCTACGGTTTCGGATTATGAAATGAGGCTACAAATCTTACTCCCAAGTGCTTCCAGGCTTCTTCAATGGTGAAGAGGATGGAGAGAATGGAAAAAAGTCTCCAGATCTGAATGATTATGATCAAGGAAGGTTGGGAGGAGTATAAGTAACTGAAAATGAGCAATAAAAGGCCAAATCCCGCATATTCTGCCCTTCAGGTGTGGCTGCAGGTACTGGTTTTACCTCGTTGCTGGACTTTGCTACTTTTTGCCTCAGGGGTCCGATTGGCACTCAAGATATAAGGAAGCTCATTGAACAAGCTACGCGTGGTTTGAGGTCGATACGACATCGTATGAGAAAGTTATGGATTAAACGGTGAGAGCGTGCCAAAACGTGCATACATGACCAACACTTTAGCCGGTGGCTTCGGCTACTTCTAACAGTGTCTCAGGGCCTCCGGGTGCTCCGATGAAGCACTTGGCTCTTCAAGCTCGGCAAGACCATGGTCACAACCCGAAAATCTGAGGGCTTCAGCTTTGTCAAATGCATCCAAATATGTGTTGTTTTGGCCCCAAAATGAACGTATTTGTGAAATGGTCCCAAAACATGAAAAAAACACAAAACGTGATTCTATCCAACAAAACTACCAAAAAAACAAAGGAAAATAGAACGAAAACATCGAAAAAGCATAAGAAAAAAATGACACCTTTTTGTGTCATCATTGATCTGTGTGGGCGTAGGCTATTTACAACCGAACCACGCTAAACAGTGTGTTCGTTCTTGTTCATATTTGTTGCTATGTTTCTTGTCTTGTGTGTGTTGATCAATTGGTGTTGCGTATTCCTGAGGTTTAGTTGCTATTGTGCTTTGTGATTTGGTAAGATTGTTGTTCATAACTCAGTGGAGTCAAGGAAATCACATTTCCACCACCTGCGGGATGTCTACAGAACTCTTTTACGCTCTAGATGGTCTTGCTCGTGCCTCAGGACCTTCTGTTGAGTCGGTTTCCATATCTAACCTGTGTGGGGGGTGGGGTGATGTATATTCGGTCTGCCTTGAGGTCTAAAATCTCTCAAACGTGGTATTCTTCAAATACCTACCCCATGGTATTTCAAATGCAATAAAATCCAAGGGTCCTCATGGAAAGGGATTTTACAAATTCCTAGCCTGACGGGCTATCTAAATAGCAACCAAACAATGCATTTTGAGATATTTCATCCAAAAAAAGGCTCCAAATACCTCAAACTAGTCATGAAACAAACATGCACTCAACAAGTAATAGGGGTTTCACGCCTATCGCGTGTTCTTATATACACGCTTTTCTTAAACTGAATATATTGCTTTTATGTTTATGTCGCCCATCCATTATGAGTATTTCAAATCTAATATTACGATTTGTAATAAATGAAGTGTCAAACAATTTAAGTAGCCGGGCATAAATATCCACAAAATCTTAACATTTTCATACGCAGACTAGAGTCCAAAACGCCAATTATAAATTTTCGATCCTTCCTTGTTAGGAACCCTAAATTTGACTTAGATACCGTACGCATCCGCCGCATTTTCCTGTCTTAGCTATCTCACACATCCACCGCATTCGCCTGAGACCCAAACACAGGCTCCGAATAGGGATCTAGCGAAATCAGTAAGTTTTCTTTATTAATTAATTATTCATATTGGTAAACAAAAACATATGTCATTTGAAGATGATAATCTGATTGGTTTTATTATTCATTCTCTAGAATCCTGTTAGATCTGTCACAAAATGATTTGTGAGTTGTTTGGGAATGAATTTTGAGATTGATTTTTTATTTTGATGAAAGTTGAGATTTTTTGTGAATGTTTATGTTTTGGATTGATTTTGAAATTTTCTATTTGGTATTGAATTTTCTTATTTTAATAGGTTTGAGTATAGGGAAAATGTAAGGGGTAACAGAGAAAATCAGGGGTTGATGTATGAAAATTGTGATTTTGAGTAGTGATGATGTAATCAAATGTGATTTTGGTATAGTGATGGATTTTCGATTTTGGACCATAGTCCACTCCAAAAGGCGGACACATGATTTTGGGCAACGAAAATTGAAAATCATGCTGAGAGACCACTCCCAAACACCCGGTTGGTTGGTTGTGTTATTGGAGGATTGTATTTGTACCACATGGCAAGATGATGTGGCAACGGTTGTACCATAAAATCGTATATGGTTTCCAGCTCGGTGCTGTAACAAAGTGCATGCACCCAATAGATGTCTAGTGGGTACACCACCACCACACCCCCCCCCCCCCCCCACACACACACCCCAAATCGAGTATTCGGTCCTTGAGATTGAAGTTTGACAACTGAATTCGTTATGAATTCGGCCCTATTTTTTTATCTCTTCATTTATGAATTCGTTATATACTGCAAAATCAAATTTAATCCATGGTGCTATGGTTGGATAGAAAAATATGAAAGATGTAATTATGAAATAAATTCAAGATCATGAGGACCTAATAATCATATTAGTAATTTTAACTTTTATGCATCCATCTTACTTCATGTAAATGCACAATCACAATTGCACAACTAAGTGGATATATTTCGTTTCCTTAAGATTGAATATGTGAACTATTTTCAGTAAAATTGAGAAATGAAGACAAGTAGACAACTGCCAAAAAAGATTATAACAGAAGCATATTTAATTTGTTGATTCATGATTAATTTAATTCAGAAGACATTGTCGAGTGGTCCAGTTAGAATATAAAGACATAATGTGGGGTATTTTATGGGGTAAAGGATCCGCCCCGTTGAGAAAGAAGGGCGATATTGGTACACGAAATACACCTAATTTGTTCATTCATACATTCCATCATAGGTGATCTATTCAATTTCAACTGATCCTTCAGATCTCACCGATGTCATGCAAGCCACTTGAGATATTCAGGTGCTCCTGATTTTTATAAGGTGATGGGTGTAAAAGAGTGAAACTGCATACTTAAGGCTATTGAATATGTTCAGCTGAAAACTAGATGTTGTATCAATTATTTTCACCTCCTAGTTATATATTTTACTTTTTCCTTTTTTTCCTCTAATTTTCTTGAAAATGGTTCGTGTGTAAATTTATATTCTTACGGTGTAAGAGTTATGGATCATACTATTATATATCCGAATTGGTATGTATATTATCCGGAGTGACAAATTTGTAATAAAGTTTTTTCTTTCACAATTCTTTTATTGCTCATTTGTATCCTACATCGCAATGTTCTACCATTCTACACAATATAATTAATAATAATGGTTTGAAGAAAGCAATCTTGATGTCAAGCTTTCTACAAATACTAATAAAAATTAGAAAACCTACTATAAATTCCAAACACCATTTTTCAATATAACGAACAACATGGGCTTGATGTCAAGAAGATCACCTATCTTGATATGGAAATCCACTTATTGCTTTAAAAATGGAAATATGAAATAATCCTTTATTCAATGGTTTTAACACATGTTCTTATAGTTCTAAGACCATTAGTTATTGTTTTAATTGTATATCTTATAGTTTTAATACCCCTTGTTATAGTTTTAAGCATCAACATTACTGTTTTTAGCTTGTGTTGCATGCCCTACTTTGTTATAGTTTTGATAGTCATTCTTATAGTTTTAAGAGGAACTGTTATGATTTTAAGCATCAATATAATATTATTGTTCTAGCTTATATTGCATATTCCATGGGCAAATGCATAAATATACTCCTGAAAATAAGTGGATATAGAAAGTCCTGCTTTCGAGATCTCTCTAACTAACACAATAAGTTAGAACCATAACGTTTTTAGTTTTAACACATATTGTTATGGTTTTAAAGTATTGTATTATAGTTTTAAGCTGCGTTGTTATCATATTGTACCTCATTTTGCATATTAATTTAATAGTACCTGATGTTATAGTTTTAAGATTTGGTGTTATGGTTTTAGCATTTGGTGTTATAGTTTTAAGAGCAGTAGTTATTATAATCTAGTTTATGTAGCATGATTCTCATTGTTACAGTTTTTAAGGCCACAAGTTATGGTTCTAAATTCACTTGTTATAGATTTAATACCTCACTTGTTAACCTTTGTACTTTGCTAGTACTTTTGCTTTGTGCTTTCAGCAGGTGTTGATGATGTGATCGAGTTTGATAATAGATCTCAAAGGTGTCTCTGCAGTATTGAAGCAACAAGCACAATCAATACCATGAAGGAAACCGAAGTTCACCAACAAGTTTAATCGGAAAAAAGTTTGTTTTAACAACTTAGTTTGTATTTGTACGTATTAAAAACACTTGGAATATTGAATGTCTCAATATTGTAATGAGTGAATGTTTTAAGAAGTTTATCTTAAAATTGTTCATTAATGTATTATTGAGATACCTGAAACTTTTTGACTTGTGTAATTGTGGGTTAATAATATTTGTGAATGGTTTTAGAATGCCACTTAAAACTGTAACAAACCATCTTAAAACTATAACTTAGCTCCTTACAACTATCACATCATCTCTTCAAACATTAACAAAAAATGTGAAAACTGCAATTGGGATATCCAATATGACTAATTAAAACCATACCACAATCTCTTAAAACCATAACATAATTTATTAAAACCATAATGGATACTTTCAATGCTAAAATATTTAAACCATAACATCATCTCTTAAAACCATAACTCAATTGGTCTGTCCGGCCGGTCAGACCTATTAACTCAAAAATCTGGACTTTTCATTATTAAAGGAAAACCCACCCTTTCCTGAGACTTTAGCTTACTCAAAATACACCTAAATCAACCTTATAATTTTGTTGGGGTTCGAACCCGACCTCTCCTGTGCTACTCCAACACCTAAGACTCATTCACATGCCTTATTTCTAGACCTGACAAACGGGTTGTTCAGATTGGATACTGATTGGGTTGTTTGTATCGATTAGTGATTTTATTTCGCATCGGATTTAGTTTCTTGAATGTTTTTGGGTGTTGTTTGAATTATAAATTTTGGTCAATTTCGGATCGAGTCAATTCGAATTCAATGTTATTGAATAAATAGAATGCAAAAAGTTTCTTATAATGAAATTTTTTAAATTATTATAACTTTAAAATATTAATTATAAGTTAGTTATAAATAAAATATTTACTATAAATTAGTTATATGTTTCGTATAAATTTAATACAAGTAAATTCAAATTTGATGAGTTTGGGTCAAATTTAATTAGGATCATTTCTAGTCAAATTTGTTCTCGTGATTACGAATCAGATGAGTTCGGATCTGATATCGGGTCAAAGTTCGAATATATGGTTGACCATAAAATTTCGAGTGAGATTTCAAATTTGAATTTTACTAGGTTTACTTGGATTTTATTGTATTGGAGTATGCCTAAGCCACATCCACTAATTCACATTTACAAATTGGACCACCAATGCCATTTTGCCTTATCCGTCTGAGCAGACCAGACCGAATTGATCAAATTCACGGATACCACGACCATCCCTGGAAAAGATGGCATTTAGAAGTTGTTCTTTTCGTTTGAACAGAATTGAACTGAACTGAACAAAACTGAATGAAGCTGAACTGAAATGAATTTATTTGTAGTATAAAATACAACTAATCAAGTCTAAATAGAACTCAATTGAATTTAATGAACCCGAACAAATTAAACTAAATTGAATTGAATTGAAAATAATGAGTTTTCAGACGAAGATAAGTAGATAATACAACCTTAATGTGATTGGAGAAATATGTGGGGCTAATTGTCGTGTCGTATTCTTGGGGTGCTAATATGTAATTCTCACTTCTATAAAAACCCTGTATTTTAGCAAATTAAATTAAAATCGTAAAGATCTACGATTTGCTTATCCCTCAAGGTAAAACCATCAATCGCTCCATCGATTGCTTTCCAGAAATCACAAGGTATTTTCTCAGTTTATGATTATTGTTACATGGATCTGATGCCTATTAGTTTCATCTCAAGCGAATACTCGTCTCTGTAGTTTGTTCATATCAAATTGAAGAGTTTTTCTGTGTGTTTTAGCAGCTTCTTTTAGAAGCTACCAAACATGTCTACTTGATTCGGTTACGTTGATTCTGTGATCGATAGTGTTGATTCTATGTGAGCATGTTGTTTCTCCTTCAGATTGGGCTCCATTACTTGTCAGGCAATTCATTTTGTGGTTCCAAATTTTGTAGTCGTATAGCATTAGGGCTCAGGTTGATTTGAAATTGGGTTTTTCTGAGTTTCAGCTGCTTTAATGTCAATTTACTACTTGCACGTTCTTTTGTTTTGATGGATATAGTGAATTGTACAATCAATTGCAACAAGGCATTTCATAAGATTAAACTCAAAGGCTGGCATTGATGTTTTAAGCCCTGAGGATTCGGTATGTTCTGTGTTCTGTGATGCTTTACTCCGTATGTTTTTCGTGAATTGCATACTTCTTGATATTATGAGGCTTTTAAAGGTTCAGCTTTTACTTTCTTAAAAACGATGATGCGTTTGTTTTATTGGATTCATATTTTACAACTATGTAGTACTGAATAAAAGGCTTAACGGTAAGGGTATGAACTGCTTGCTTTCTTGGATCCATTTGTAGTCCTTTGAGAGAAATCCTTGTTGGATTCATATTTTGCAACTAACTAATACGGAATACTATATGGTACTGAAAGCAAGTTGAAATATGGGGGTCGGGGATGCTTGTTGCTTTCTTCAGTTGTGGACTTGACTGCAATTGCTTCTCTATGCATATTACATTCTTTTGTTGTGATGACAGAGTACATCTAGATTCTAGAGCTTATTTGTAGATAAAATCTTACTGTCCTATGCTTTTGTCGACCAGCTATAGAGTCTTTCCCTGTATGGCTTCTGCATCTGTTGTTTCATGGACACAGACTTATGCTTCTGAGATATCGTCCGGTTCAGAAAGCTGTATTTATGTCCACTTAAAACTTATTGCAAGCGTTGGATTCCAAAAATGTGTCAATGTGATAAGGATGTATATAATTCTCCTAGATCAATTAGGAAGAGTCATGTAGATCATAAACACTTTTTCAATGACTTAACTGCTTCTTACGTGGTAAAAAAATCTCACAATATCATTTGTGGTTCCCTTAGTTGTATTATACTTTATTCGCATAATTCTGCCATGGATATGAAAGGTTTCGGAGAACTGAATTCTAACCTCCTTTTCATGCTTCAGGGAATGGGGTTGTGGACGCTTCTAGAGGGCTGCTTGCTTCTTGCAAATGCATTGGCCATATTGAATGAAGATCGATTCCTGGCTCCTAGAGGATGGAGCTTCCAAGAGTATTCTGGGGTTAAGAGAAACTCATTGAAAGGGCAGATTATTGGTATTATCTATGCCACCCAATACATGAGAGTTTTTCTTATACTTCTGAATTTGCTCTGCATTGTTGTCAAAGTGGTATCTGGCTGATGTTACTTATCAATTGTGTCTTTGCTGGATTGTTTTCCTCCCCAAGTAGTTTAATTCAACTTCTTTTTGTAGGTATTAACTTTCAGTTGTGTAAGAATATGAATATCACTATTTGGTAAAAAGAAGTGATTTGAATGCATTTGTCTTTGTTCTTGTAGAGCGTATGTTTTGCAGAAGATTTACGAAATTATATATCATAAAATTCAAATGTGATGTAGCTCAAGAATCTGCTCAGCGTGCATCTCTTTGTATAGGCAATGAAACAACAAAAACTTTAGGTTTGTTCTAGGCATGGTTTTTAATTAGTGTGTTTGGGTATCGGGACCTACGATAAAGTAAACGTAAATAAATGAGAGGGAAAAAAAAGGAAAACGTGAATAAGGAGGGAGGGGGAGGGGGGCGGGGGTATTATAAGGAAACGACCATACTTGAGTTCAATTTACTCAAAGGAGACAAGTTCTTATATGGGAACTAGAAGAAACCTTATATGGAATTCGCACATAATGATCCTTATAAATAGACAAGTTCTCTTCATAACTGGTTAGTGGTTACTACTACTACTGTTTTTCATATTCTCAACACACCCAGAAATTATTCTCATCATCATCACAGACCACAGTAGCCAAATTCATAATTCTCATCGAATTCAAAGCTAGTTCTCTTGCCATGGATGATTACACTTACAATGTTACTCTGAAAACGAAGAGGTCGTTCGGATTCCAAAGGCTGTGGAAGGACCTCCGTAGTGAAACGTATGATGAAATCGAAAGGTTTTTTCAAACATACCGCATCAAATTCATCTTAATGGACGAACATATGCAGCCCAGGCGCATCTTGGCTTACCACCTTAGCAGTAAAGATATGGTTCCTGCAGATGCACGAAGAATGCGCGAGGTGATTCAAGCACAATTCATCCTCTGGTCCATACCACTACTTGAGTTTCTACCCATGATAGTTGAGGAAACAATGAACATGATCAAATCTTCCCGTGCATGGCATTATGATTTCTCTGTCAAGATTAAATACATTCGAGAGTTTCCCTCAAATACCTAGAAATTGGCAATTGAATCATTGGAGAGCAAGTCAGCTTTGGTGGATGAGGAATGTGTTATTTGCTTGGAGGAGATTCCTGCTGGTTCTGAGGTAGTTAGCTTGCCGTGTCAAGACGCTTTTCATGGTGGTTGCAATAAGAAGTGGTTGAGGGTCGCTAACTCCTGCCCAGTTTGCAGATTTGAGATGTCAACAAGTTAGGAACACACAAGCACCACAGATCTTTAAAGTATTTACAGAGAACTGATTTTGGATTATTAGCTTCATAACAAAACCAATGTATTCGTTTTGCTCTGAGTTTCTTTAATCAACCTTTTTAAATTGAAGCAAGGTATCAAAATTAAACAGAAACATGTATGCACAATATTAGTCCAGGAACCAACATAGGTATGAGAAAGTTCTTCACATGGCATTTGGTGAAATGCTGCAAGACTCTACTGAATAAGGAAGATGGCAATAATAAAAACCAATTTGGCTTCAAACACACAGATATCGCTTCTGCTTAAAAAAATAATAATAATAAATAAATCTACTTCTCGAAAACTATCTATATAAGGATTGGATTACACTTAACCAGAGAGTGTTGGTGAAGTATATTTGACAATCCAACCTCATTTTCAGCAATAATCTACAGTTGTAAACATTAAACAACTCACGCAAAATATAAACGTATGAAACAACCACTAAATTCAATCGTGTGGAATGAACATAAGTATAAGTTGGCGGGTGGGCATTATACATATAGATTTACAAATCGTACATAGTTATTGACATTGTCCAATATATAAAAGTTACAACGTCACTCTGCAACATAAATCTTTTTTTTTTTCTTTTTATTTATTTATTTTGCCATTGGTATTATAAATATGGGGCCAATCTTGTCTTGTTTATATTTAAAACTCCGTTTTACCAATAATTAATCAATTCAATTATATGCGAAGAATATAATAATTAATAAAAGCAAATAATATAAATATACAGTAGCCTTTTTTAATTCGACGCATTCTGTCTATTTAATTATTACCCTTACAATTATTCCCTCTTTCTAGGTTTCAACTTTCATGCCAGGAAACTGTTTGTGAAAATGCTCATGAGACAATCAACGTAACAGTAAGGAGCAATTCTAGCGTGAATTCACCTTGTATCCGCAAAGAAGCACTAGGTGATAGATATGAGGGTAACTAGGAGTTCAGTTCGTCGGAGTAAATGCTTCAACTATCCGGTCACCGATTGCGTTTATGAAGAGCATTCTAGCTGTGCCTTTGGCAAGGATCAATGGATACCTGAAGTTTCTGGTGTTAATCCGCGTAAGAAACGTGTTGGAACGAATGACAGGATGTCGATGGTTTGTAGTTCTAGTGAAGGAAACAGTAATTGTCAACAGGTTGTGGAGGGTGGAAATATTGCTGCAGTTGGGATTAGTAATGAAGTGGATATGCTAGATGAAGGAATGTTTACGGAGGCTGTTGAGTTATTTACGCAATGCGTGTGTAGAGGAGAAGAGAAAGGATGTGGATACAGAGATTGCAAGAGGAAGATGGTGATCGGCAAGAAGAGGGTGAGGGAGCAAGTTGAGGAAGAGTGTGAGAATATTCGGAGATGGACTCTCGGAAGAGAATCGGCATTCAGAAGGGCTCGTTTTACTGACAACTCCATGTCAGATAAATAGAAGTGGTAATGTTTCTTTTATTATGTGTTCCTTTGTTATTTATACATGTCTGGAATTGTTGTACTTATTAGGAACATGCTTCTTGTAGTAGTACATTGTCTTGCAAGAGACCGTGCTTTGCTTCGAACAACAATTAGATTTATAGTATGTGAGAAAGAGAGCACTTGAGTTCTCTCATCCACTAGATTGTTCATAAGTTTCATGGTGTCCTGTCAATAATACAGAAACCTGAGTTTCGACGGGCCACACATGCATGTTTGTTTAGTTCTATTCCTTGAAGGCAAAGGATTTAGATAACCATATTGGAGATGGATATCTATTTTTCTGACGACAACTATTCACATGGAATCTAATATGTTTGTCATCATGCATTATCCACTAAAATTACTAAGCCGGGCTAATATGATTTCCGAAAACAGACATAACTGGCTGAATATGAGGCTGGTATTCTGAGAATGAACTCTGTACTTGTAAAGACCGGTGAATCAATTACACCCTCCTGTTTTCCAACTGGAGAAGAAATAAAATAAAATCAAGAAATTGTGCAGGGACAAGTGTGTGTGTTTTTTTTTTTAATCTTTGGTTTTTCTTTTAGTTTCATGGAGTATGATGGACTTGAACATTTCTGCCTTAGAGTCTTGTTATATGAACATAAGGTAAGCTGCTTAGTAGTATCCCTTAGTACTAAATTTGGTGAGGAACTTTCTCAGACTTTGAGACTGTGCAACTAATTTATGGTTGAAATATGTTACTCATCTTCATTGGCTTGGTTGTGGAAAGAACGCGTCAACATAGTATTTTGGCATATCAATTAGGTGATAATCATCATAGTTTTAATTTATGAATTAAAACTGATATCAGCAAATCTATGAAAACAAAGAAAGGGAATTAAAATAGTCAGTATCCGAACATGGAACTGTTGAAAGACTGGGGTGAATGTTTTCTGTGATATAATGAGCCTTAGATTTAGTAGTCTTCTAGTTCTCACATATATCATTCCCAAACTTTATCGTCATACATCAATTCTTCTTATTAAAAAAATACCAAAAGATTATGGACATAAGTGAAAAGGACACTGATCGTTTGAACATGTCTAGTATTTCATTGTTGACTAATCAGGGACTCTTAGAAAGAGCAGAACTTTGCAAATGACTTGATTGGGAAAGATCATCACACAGTCAGATGTGAATAATTGACTAGAGCTGCAATTGCAAAACTATGCACCAAAAATAATCAAGGACCTATGCCCCTATCAGTCCATGTTGTACAACCACTTTCAGCATATTTACCTCAGAAAATTGAATTGACAAATGACAGAGATACTCGAGTCTTAACTTCCTTTACCAGTGGTATTCACAAAGCTGTTAATTAGAAATCATATGTCCAACTATCCAGTCCCGATGTTGATGCTATCATATTCATAGCTTCAAAAAGTTTTGATTTCCTGCATTTGTTCATATGCAGACATCGTGGAATATAAAATGTGGTAGTGTTATGACTTAATGACCTCTGTTGGTTAAATGGCTTTGTGGTATTCACACATCACAACAATTGGCATCCCACCTTGAGAATTGTGAACTGACCAGTGAGAATTTATCTGGGATATATTGACGCCTAATTTTAGCATCATATACCTGTGCTTTATTCAAAAAAATGTCAAATGATTATGAAAACAGATGATGTTGGTCCTTTTACATGTTCTAGTATATGGTATATTTTGTCTCATGATTAATCAGGGGACACTTTCATGGTTTATGTATGTATAACTATGTTCATGAGTTTATTCTTAACAATGAAAATTCTGCTATCTGAGGGTGAAACTTGGCGTCACTGCACGTTGCGTTAGGACCAGGTCCATGAGTAGGTTGTAGACCTTGTGGTTGACAATCAGACGCACGTGGAAATGAGTGTTAGATGAATTTTAAACAATTATTTCAGGTCATGTGGCTCATTCTCAACCACAAGATCTCGTAAACCTAGTTGATTGTGAGACATGGGCCTCCATTGTCTGCATTTGAAAATTAACCCCCAATCTTGTCCTCTGGAAAAAGCTTGATTATCACCATAGTGATCCTTTATTGTTAGTTTGCTACTAAAGATGATAACATTGTTCTTTTCTACTAAAGATGATAACATTGTTCTTTTCTACTAAAGATGATAACATTGTTCTTTGCTTTGTAACAGGAAAAGGACAAATTCTAGGAACAACAAATTTTTTATGAGGTATTTGACTACACACAAGTGTCTCTTGTAACAATTCCCTGGACAGAGTCTGAGTTTCATACTGTGCTGAATTATGGCACTTTGATTTGGCTTCTTAGCTTATCCATATATTTTGTACTGTTTTATCTGTAACATATTTATTCTAGCTTTGCCATTTTTCATTCTAGTGTTTGGTTGAATTTGCTTTAGGTTGAGTTAGTGTTACTTATGCCCCATGTTTGTTTCAAGGATTCACACTTTCTTTTATTTAAGTTCTGCGTTTTAACACTACGGTCATGAATATGATCATGTGGCCTCCTCCACTCAACCAAATGATTAATCCTTTATTCAAGGATGATTATGGTGCAGACTGCATTGCATTAATTAACACTGGCTATCTCATGCTAAATTGTTTTGAAAAATTTCATAGTGACAGGAAAAGGTGTGTTTCAAAGGTAAGAGTTCACATTCTATGAAGTCATCAAATTCTTACCGTATGAGTGCACATTCTATGAAGTCATCAAATTCTATGGCGTCTTGGAACCATTTTGAGCATTTACACATAATTGTTTTGCAGTATTTACCCTGAAAAGCATTGTTTATGCAAAGTTTTCTCTTGGTGCACACAATTTTCCCGGTGTCTTTACTTGGGTTTACGTTTCCACTATCTCAGTTTGTGCCTCTAGTTTTATAGTGCCACATAGCCAACTTCTCGTGATTATTTTCCATAGTAGACATTCTGTGAGAAAAGATTGCTGGTATACGATACATTCTGGATAGAAATTTGATTTATGTAAGCACTTAGCTCCAACTGCTGAACAATTGAGTCCTTAACTATTTTAGTTCATGTAAACAAATTATGAACTTGTTCTCCCTCCTATTCTATCTCCAATACTTGAAGTTTTAGCATTTCATAAAGGAGCTAGTTAAAACGTAAAAATATGTCAACTTTAAATGGGACAATAGGGGGGTAATGGAATTATTATGCGAAGTACCTAAAATTTCAAATATTTCGAAAACTTACAATTTGCTCAAACATGAACTTATTAAAAAATAGCAGGGAGTGCAATTCTACTACCCAATGTACGGTACAGTCCAACATCACTAAATTTTAGCAAACTTTGAGTTGACAGTATCAGTTATGCAAACTCTCACCATTTTAAGGACTAATAGCTCGCGGTGAGCAGTACTGGAACTTGAGACAGTAATTACAAAGGAGGCATTCAGACTTGGGGAGATGATTGGGATTTGTGAGCGGAAATGGTGGAGAAACCTCTGTGTGGATTGTATGGATCACCTCTTCCTAGACAATACGGACCAGCTATTCTCGATGGAGTAGTGGATACCTGTAAAGGTGTTCGGAGCTTCCGACCATGTATTGAGTTCTCCTCATGGTGATTTTACATTCAAATAACCCTTTCCTGGAACAACAGCAAGATTGCAAGCAAGAAAAACAAGTATGTCTTAGCTTTCATTGTTTTCTTAGTAATGCATCAACTTATAATAATTTATTTGATTTATTTGTTGTGTATAATGCAATATAAATGGATATCATTATCGACTGTATATCTCTGCATATATAGAATTAGCTAAAAGTATAGTGTCAAATTTTATATCCTGCTTCTAGAGACATGACTTTTACCAAGTCTTTAGCAATTTCTTATTTTTACAGAATTGGTAACAACTTCTCTGTCTCAGTACCACTGTTTTAATTGTGAAGAGGGCAAGACTAGTTAAATACCACTACTATGGGAAAGGCATGGTCGAAGGCACTACTTGTATGTACATGTATAGAAAAAGAAATTACATTAATTGATAAGTAACTAAAACTAATATTAATAATGTCTGATATTCAAATTATATCAATTATAAAATATGTAATATCCAAAATTCTCACTAACAGGGTGAATAAGGCAATGAAAGAATTGTTTTGCCATTGTCAAGCTGCATTTGTACCTGAAGGTTCATCAAATACATATTAATCCTACATATGTGCCTCTCAGGGGCTATCCAAGGAAGCACCTCTTACCTAGCTGTCTGATTAAAATTGATCTTATGAATGCCTATGATACTGTTGTGTGGGGACTACTAGAGAAAATTCTGTTAGAATTTGGCTTCCCTATGATATTTGTTAGATGGGTGATGGAATGTGATTTCTGTTTCCTACCAGATTAATTTCAGCAGGGCTAGAATGTTTGATGGGAAAAGAAGGTTAAGCAAAAAGGATCTCGTGTCTCCCTTTTTGTATGTTCTGGTTCTGGAGTATTTTTGGAGTCTTTTTGTGTGATATGCAGATGATTTTTTACTTCTTTCAAACAGTGATGTCAAGTTTGTTCAGTTACTTAAGGATAAGTTGAAGCACTTCTATGCAGCTTCAGGTATGAAGGTAAATGCTATCAAGAGTGAAGTGTATTTTGGTGGGGTTTTCAGCTGAACTGAAACATAAAATCCTTAAAGGATTTAGTTTCATGCAGGAAAACTTCCTTTTAGGTACTTAGGTGGTTAGGTATACCAACAAGTTGGAATTCACTGTGCTAGTGAACGGTGAGCCCTTGATTGAGAAAATTTTGAAGAGGTTTAGACACTGGTATCTTCTGAGCTAAGCAGGTAGAAGAACTGAGTGAGTGTAAATTCATACTACATAATTTATGCTATTCAGAGCTATTGAGCATTGGTGTTTCCTCTACCAAGGGAAGTCATTCATGAGCTAGAAGGCATATGTGATATGTATAAGGTTTATTTGAATTGGTTCTACTGTGTCTAGGAAACCTTTGACCGTGCAGGGGTCTGGATTTTATGGTTTTGAACTGCTTGAGTCAAACAACCATGTGCAGATTGATATGGGAATTGTGTCAGATCGAGAAGGGACATAATGTAGGCGGGTCAAGTGAATTCATGGGTATGCTATAAAAAATCTGACTCTGGATGCTATGGAGATACCTTTAACTGCTTATTGGGTAATCAAAAGAGTTTTGGATTGTAGAAGCATGGTGCTTGGGACAGAAATGTGGAAGAACCAATTGGAGAATAATTTTACAGACACTTGATAAACATATAAGAGCGATTTTTGCCAATTGGATTGGAGGTACTGGTAATGCATATTGTCAAGCCTAGAGCAAATGCATTTTGTGGTTAGCTTTGAGAGGCTGTGTAAATTTGGTGTATGTGTGTTCTGCCAGGATAATGAAAGCATAGACGATAGACCATTTACATTTTCAATGTCAGTACACAGTCTATTTTGCAAAACATGTTGCAATGGTTGGTTATACTATGACCACCTGCGGTGTGGGAGCAAGCGATGATTTGGACAAAGACCAATATAGTGAAAACTGGAGCTAAAAGGTAAGCTTATTTGGAACCTTCTTGCTGAAACAGTTTATCCGTATTTGGAGGAATAGGAATGCATCAGTTTGGTATGTTTTGATGACTTGCATACTTCTTGGTCTTGTTTTGGTTTTTACAGGTTCAGCTTCTACTTTTGTAAAGAAGGTATGTTTAATTTGTTGGATTCATTTGTAGTCCTTTGAGAACCATCCTTGTTGGATTCATCTTTTACCAACTAACTCGTACATGTGACTGAAAAATAGTTGAAAGATAGGGGATTGAGCTGCTTGCTTTCTTCACTTGTGGTGTGGTGTTGACTGCAAGTGCTTCTCTATAGCAGATTGCATTCTATTATTATAATGACAGAGTCCATCTATTCCAGACCTTATTTGCTTATGTATTGTAGTGTCCTGAGATTTTTTTTATTTTTTTATTTTTATCTCATTGGTATGGGATTCTATATCTTTTCTTTCATGGATGCATACGTATGCTCCTGATCTATAAGTTCAGAAAGCTGTATGTACATCCACTTCTGACAACTCATTGCAAGTGTTGGATTCCAAAATTGTGTCACTGTGATAATTCGACTTAGATTACGTTCAAGTAATGTACATAACCTGATATTGCTTTTATTGTCGTAGTGTCTCATCTTTTCTTCATTCGTCGTCTATTCTTCTTCATTATTGTTAGCTAAATGCCTTTAAAAACTTTGCATTATTATAGATAGATATGGTGAACAATCGAATAAAACTTAACTAAATGAATTCGGAAAATGCAGAAGATACCATTTCAAGAGAGCCTTCATGCGTTGGTAGGTTTACGTTTGTAGGAGTATTTTGTAAGGTGGCTCACAATCTTGCGTAGGTATGAATTTGTTCACGTTCTAATGTTACGTTGTGAAATAAAATACACAAATTAAGCAGAAAATTGGGCCCACATTCATAAAAGTAATCGCCATCGCAAGTCATAATTAGTCGTCCTCATTTGGGCCTTTTATTGAGTTCTACGCATCTCTTCCACTTTTTGATACCCTGTCTCTTTCATGCCCTGCAACTGTTTATCAAAATGCCCATGACACAGACGATCACCTAAACAGTAAGCTGCAATTCATCTTCAACCATTTCAATCCAACTCCTCTTTTTCTCTTTCTCAGTATTACATTTACATACATATACAATACAATAGATACTAAATCGAAACTGACCAACCAAGCTGTAGATCATCGATCCGTTAAATCCCGGATCTTAACCCCATGTCCCAGTTCCTCTTCTCCCTCGTCCACTTCTTCTTCTTCCTTGCTTTCTATGTCGATTTCTCCTTCTCCGATACAGGCTCAGGCTGCCCTAAAACCAACACCTCCTTCCTCAATTTCACCTCCCAATTCACCATGGTCCAGCACCAGCTCCGCGGCCAGCTCTCAATCCTCGATGACTGCTCCTTTAGGGTTTCCCGATTCGACATGCTCTCCGGCTCAGACGTCCACTGGTGGGGCGCCGATGGCCACGATTTCCACAATCTCACCCAGGGTTTTCCGATTTCGGCCTCCAAGCTGAATCAGACTTATAAGAACGACACCTTGGTCGTCAATTTGTTCAGCAATGTCACCTGGGATCAGATTAAGGTGCTTGCTGTTTGGGATTCCCCTACTGCCTCCGAATTCGGCCATGTTTTGCTATCTAATACTTCGAATTCTAATGTATCGAATGAGTCGAATAATACAATGTTCAATAATTGTAAAGTGCTGTCTGATAAGTATAGGATTAGGTGGACTCTGAAGGAAGATGAGATCGAAATTGGGTTGGAGGCTGCTGTTGGGATTCAGGATTATATGGGCTTTGGCTGGGCGAATCCGAACGAAACGTCGGGTTCGTTGATGTTGGGGGGTGATGTTGCTATTACAGGGTTTAAGGAGGATGGATTGCCATTTGCAGAAGATTACTATATCACTAACTATAGTGAGTGTATGATAGATGATGATGATGGGAGTGTTAAGGGGGTGTGTCCTGATACAATCTATGATTCTTCTGGGCGTGTTAACGATACGAAGTTGCTGTATGGTCATAGGAAGGATGGTGTGTCGTTTGTCAAGTATAGTAGGCAGTTGGAATCTGAGGATCGCAAGTATGATCTTAAGGTTGATCCTAAAGGGAATATGACTGTGATATGGGCGCTTGGGTCGATGAAGCCTCCGGATAGTATTCGGCCTTTCTATCTGCCTCAGAATCATGGTGGGAGTTATGGGTATTTGATGCTTAATCTCTCTAAATATGTTGATGATTGTTTAGGACCATTGGACGCGGAAGATAAGGAGGATCAAGATCTTGTCATTGCGGATAAGAAAGACCCACTGGTTGTCTCGACTGGTCCAGCACTGCATTATCCAAATCCTCCGAATCCTGCTAAAGTTTTGTATATTAACAAGAAAGAAGCGCCGGTGCTTAGGGTAGAGAGGGGTGTCCAGGTGAAGTTTTCAATACAGGCTGGACATGATGTCGCTTTTTATGTTACATCCGATCCAATTGGTGGGAATGCAACTCTCAGAAACATGTCAGAGACTATATATTTTGGCGGGCCTGAAGCTGAAGGAGTTCAAGCTAGTCCTACTGACTTGATTTGGGCCCCTGATCGGAACACACCGGATCTCGTTTATTATCATTCTCTTTACACACCTAAGATGGGCTGGAAAGTTCAAGTGGTTGATGGAGGCTTGCCTGATATGTACAATAATAGTGTTTCTTTGGATGATCAGCAAGCTATGTTTTTCTGGACTTTATCAGACACCTCCATATCTATTGCATCTAGGGGTGAGAAGAAAAGTGGTTATCTGGCTATTGGATTTGGCCGTGAAATGGTAAACAGCTATGTTTATGTAGGTTGGATTGATGATAGCGGAAAAGGAAGGGTAAGCACTTACTGGATTGATGGAAGAGATGCTGCAAGTGTTCATCCAACTAAGGAGAATTTAACTTATGTGAGATGCAAATCTGAAAATGGCATTATCACTTTGGAATTCACACGTCCTCTGAATCCCTCTTGTGATCGGGACGATGAAAGGCCAGAATGCAAAAACATTATTGATCCCACAACTCCTCTGAAAGTTATCTGGGCTATGGGTGCTCAATGGTCAGATGAGCACTTGACGGTGAGAAATATGCATTTTGCAACTAGTAAGAGGCCAATGAGCGTCCTGTTAATGCGTGGCTCTGCAGAAGCGGAGGAGGATTTGCGTCCTGTTTTAGCGGTGCATGGGTTTATGATGTTTCTTGCTTGGGGTATTTTACTTCCTGGTGGGATATTAGCAGCTAGATACTTGAAACATCTTAAAGGTGATGGTTGGTTTCAGATTCATGTTTATTTACAGTATTCAGGATTGGCAATTGTTTTCCTTGGTTTTCTGTTTGCTGTTGCTGAGCTACAGGGTTTCGTATTCGACTCATTGCATGTCAAGTTTGGAATGTTGGCAATAGTTTTAGTAGTAGTGCAGCCATTGAATGGTTACCTAAGACCTAAGAAGCCTGCTAGTGGGGAAGAAGTTTCTTCTAAGAGATTGATCTGGGAATATGCGCATGTTATAATTGGCAGGTGTGCCATACTTGTCGGAATGGCTGCCCTTATTAGTGGGTTGAAACACTTGGGAGAGAGATATAGTGAAAATGTCCGTGGGCTTAGTTGGGCTCTGATAGCTTGGTTCTTGATAGGTGGTTTAACAGTTGTGTACTTGGAGTACAGTGAAAAGAAAAGACAGCGGGTCAGAATATTTGGAAGAAGCAACTGGGTGTTAGGTCATAGTGAGGAAGAGGAGGATTCTGATCTGTTGAGCCCAAGTCGGTTACCGTCAGATAAAGAAGCAAATTCTACAGATAGGATGGAAATTCAGCTAGAACCATTAAACAGATAGAAGAGTTAAGTCTGGTGAGCCCATAAATTTTTCTAGGTATATCTGTGTTCAGTGTTGAGATTTATTTCATTTGCAGGTATATATATATACTTGTCACTGTTTTGAGGTTCATCCCCTTGTCCTGATATTCCCCTCATATTTTTTCGGTTCTGGGGAGTTAATATCTGCGGCTTTGTAATACTTCGGTAAATTCATGAGAAAAAAGAAAAAATGCTTCATTCATTCTATATAATCCAACTTTGATAAACAATGTGTAATAATCATCATGTTTGATGCCTTGGATGATGTATTCTTTACCAGGCAGTTGTGTGCAACATTGTTTGCAGCAACATTAGCCAAAATAATAATAATAATAATAATAATAATAATAATAATAATAATAATAATAAATAAATAAATAAATAAATAAATAAAAATGAAATGCATGGGAGATGGTATTGAAAAAATATCTGCAGTAATATTATCCAAATAAAAGGTTATGCGGTTGGAAACCCGACCTTGGGAACGAATGATTGACAACTAAATCTAGCATTACATAACAATGTTTATCAAACAATGTCTCAGGATGATGAAAACAATTGAAAAAGGTAGTCCTTTAAACAAGTTCTAGTTATAAATTCCATTTTGGTGGCTAATCAGGGCAACATTTGCATGTCTTTTGTATGTGTTTTGGTATTCATGAATATATTCTTAACAATGAAAACTCTACCATCTAAGCATTGGCATCACAGTAGGTTGCTGCTGGTTGACCTGGTAAGGTTGTGATCAGATGTGCCCACAATCGTTTAGAGGAATAATGCTATCTGCAATTAAAAGATAAAAGAAGAAATTATTTGTAACGGGACACTTCAAGATCTGATCTAGAAACAACTTTATTTTGGCTACTCTGCTAATTAATTCATGATCTTCTCTCAAGTTGTTCATGTAAAAGCTTCTATCTACTGTTTTTAAGCGTCTTCTGCTAGTCCTTTTGCCTTTTAATAATTGTGCTGAGAAGATATTCAAGACTTCAAGTAACTTGTGATAGTCCTTAACAACAAATAGTTTAAGGTCTCGATCGAGTAATTCTGAGTCATCTGCTTGTTATCCTCTTCTGTTGCTCATTTTCCTCTTTCAGCTTTTTACCTATTGCACTAGTCTGAGAGGTCTCTTGTTGGCTGTGAATTGTGATATATGGCCCTTCGAAAATTGTATACTAGTGGGACTTAATTCTTAAAATTTGAAGGATTTTGTAATCCAGTTTTCTGGAAAAAGCTTGATTATTATCTTAGTGATCCATGATTGCTAGTTCACTTCTAAAGATGATAACTTTGTTCTTTGCTTTTGTAAGAGAAGGCAAACGTAAACAACGTATTCAACAACACTTCTAGCAACCCCCTCTGTTGATTGGAAGTTTCATACGGTGCTAGAGTTTGGTTGTGGCACTTTCATTTGGCTATTATTTCAGCTATGCTTTATCTGTGCTAGAGTTTAAATGTATTTTCTCTAGGTTGGCTTAGTGTTACTTATGTTCCCTGTTTGATTTATTTGCATTGTGTGGTTAAACACAACAGTCACTATCATGTAGCTTCCTCCACTCAACTGATAATCCTCTTTTTAAGGATGCTTATAAAAGAGTACAGTAATGCAGATTGCATTGCGCTTGATGCTTGCTATATCATCCTAAGTTATTTGGAAAAATCTCATATATAGGAAATTTTACATTTGAAAAGTAAGACTTCAGATTCTATGATCTCTTGGAACTGTTTCTGCATTTACATGTCATGTGCTCGACTTTTACTGTATGTGTAGTGTAGTGTAGATGCAAAGTTTTCTTTGTGGTGCATATTCTTTCCCAGCATCTTGATTTCGGTTTACATTGCCAGTTTTTCACTTTTCGCCCGTATTTGTTCTTATTTACGTGTGCGTGTAGTTTTATACTTCCATATAGCCAATTTCTAAATCGCTTAATATAGAAGCAGATCATCTATGGCTGTATATCAAATTCTCGGATAGATGATAATACTGCTGTTGTCTGATGTACTACATGGTCACCAAGTATGATTCATGTTGCACTTAACTACAACTTAGGATATTTGGGTTCATTTAAAGAAATTGTGAACTAGTAGTACTAGAACCTAGAATATGGACCAGCACCACTGGAGCACACATTTGAGATAAAGTGACTAATGCATCATGGTGAACATGGAGACATTAGTTACAAAGGAGGCACTCAGACTTTGGCGGCACATCGTGGGTGGAGGCGGTTGAGAACCCTCCATGTGGATTATATGATCATGTCCTCCTTGGTGATCTGGACCTGATATTCTCGGTGGAGTAGGGGCTACTGTGAAGGTACTCTGAGCTTCCGACTGTGTCTTGAGTACATGGTGATTTTGCATTGAAATAACCCTTTCCTGCAACAACAGCAAGATTGCAAGTAAGAAAAACAGGTACGTCTTAGCTTTCATTGTTTTCATAGTAATGCATCAACTTTTAATAATTTTATTTATTGTATATAATGCAATAAAAATGGATATAGACTATATATATCTCTGCATATATAGAATTAGCTACAAGTATAGTGTTAAATTTATATCCTGCTTCTAGAGACATGACTTTTTATTTATTGTATATAATGCAATAAAAATGGATATAGACTATATATATCTCTGCATATATAGAATTAGCTACAAGTATAGTGTTAAATTTATATCCTGCTTCTAGAGACATGACTTTTACAAAGTCTTTAGCAATTTCTTCTTTTTACTTGGCTGATCTTGAACAACTTCTCTGTCTGAGTACCACATCCTATTTGTGAAGAAGACGAGTAGTTAAATACCACTAGTACAGCTGTACAGGACAGGGTCCAAGCCACTAATTGTTGTACAGATGTTTAGAACAAATTACCTCAATTTATAAGCTAGAAAATATAGCCTTCATAATGTCTGAAATTAAAATAAAATAATATCAATTCAGTAAACTGATGTTACACATAAACAGTAAATACATACATATTGAAAGTTTTAAAAACTTAAATTAAATTAAAAATAAAAAACCTGCTAATGGAAGATGAGTCAGATGACGAAGCTCCAGGGCTGGAATCCTGGATGGGTACAGCTCAAAATTCTTGAAGTAAGCCTGGAACATAATTGTGGAGGAGATCACTTAAGCTGTTACAGATTCTTTTCGAGCTAATAAGCTGCTTAAAGTTGTTAATTGTACAGGAATCACATTGAGACCAAAGGTGCAAAATCCTTAAAGTATAAAGGAGTTTAGACCTATATCATGTTCTATGATAGTTATATAAAACCATGTCCAAAATTCTCATTAACAAAGTGTAAGGTGATGAATAGTTTGGTTGGGCATTGTCAAGCTGCATTTGTACCTGGAAGAGTTATCGAATACAGTATTATTCTTCCATATGAGGCTATTAGGTCTGCTCCAAGGAAGCACCTCTCACCTAGCTGTCTGGTTAAAATTTGTCTTAGACACCCTTAGGGAGACTCATAGTTTAATCATCATCCTTAGTGTTAGATTTTTAATATTACCACCGACTTTGCATTTGCAGATGCTTTTCTGCTTCTCTCAGGACGTGATGTCAAGTTTGTTCAGTTAATTGAGGATAAGTTGAACCACTTCTATGCAGCTTCAGGTAAGAAGGAAAATGTCATCATGAAGAATGAAGTGTATTTTGGTGGAGTTTCAGCTGAATTGAAAGATCCAATTCTTTAAAGCAGTGTTTGGTAGGGGTTTCCTACCTTTTTTGGGGCAAATGCTATTTTTCATGACATGTTTGGTAGCTTAAATTGGCCCATTTGCAGCCCGAATGAATAGTTGCGGGCTTTGGTGTTTGTGGTTGAAATCGAGCCACGTGGCGTGACGTGGCATTGAATGTGCAAATCCTGTCATTTGCAAATGCCTACTCTGGGCATGGCATTAACAAATCCGACATTTGCTTCTCCATGCCAACGTGGAGTCAGCTCACTTTTTGTTGACTTTTCGTTTTATGTGCTTTCTGATTTACCCCCGGCATGATTTCCGCATTCTATGCCTCTTAGTTACTTCCTATTTCTTTTTTATTATTTATTAGTTACTCAATTATTATTTTCTAATGTCAACGTTGGTTCTATTAGAAACATATGATAATAATGATTCTTTTCAATTCATTTTATTATTGTTATTCTTTGTTTCTTCAATGATAATTTAGGTTTTCCTTTCTAAATGTTGGATTCAGAGTTAATTTTAAATATTTAGTGATTCGAAATCTTATTGATAATTAAAAAAAAAAGAAAAAGCATACAAACATATAAGATAGCATGTTACAATTATGAAATTTTAGATTATATATTACAAATCAATATCTCAAATGATAACATTCAAACATAAACAATTCAAGTTGGAGGGTATGGAGGTGTGAAATCAATATCTCAAATGATAACATTCAAACATAAACAATTCAAGTTGGAGGGTATGGAGGTGTGACGAGTTGAGCTCAGCTCGTTAATAAAATGAGCATAGACTTAATTCGAGCTCAGTTCAAAATTTTTATCGAATAACATGCTGGGCCGAGTACTCAAGAATCGGTTCAAATAACGTACGGTACGTAACAATTGTTTCCTTAAGTCGATTTGTTTTAGCTTTTACATTTATGATTTTTCAATTTTAACTAACTCAATCAGTTAATTGATGTAGAAACTTTTTTGTCTCTAAACAAAGCTGTAATTTTAGGCAATAGTAATACTTAATTTGAGCATTTACTACTTACTTAGACCATCTCCAGCAGGGGCTGGAGATGGTCTGACCATCTGATGGCCAGACTGGCCATCAGCTCCAGCAGGAGCTGATTGGCCAGTCTGGCCATATTTGCCCAGACTGGTCTGGGCCCAGACCAGTCTGAGCGCCTTTTTCTTTTTTTTTAATTTTTTTTATTTTTTTTTCTTTTCTTTCTTCTTTGTATCTCATTTCCTTTTTTCTTTTGACTTTCCTTTTTCTTTTTTTTTTTTCTTTCCTTCTTCTTTCCTTTAATTTCATTCTTCATTATTCTTATGTTTATTTATTTTTTTTTTTCTTGGAGTTTACTTTGCTTTAATTTAAACAAGTAAATAGTAGCAACTTTACTAATAATTATAATAAAATAAAACTTGAAAAAGAAAGAAATACACAATACAACTTATAAAAAAAATACAAACACAATTTAGCTATTTTCATGTAGTAGGCTATTTAATTTATGTCTCCGTAGAATTTAAAATATCGTTATTTTATTTTTCAAGTAGTGTAACATTATTTATTAAGTATTGTATTTTTTTTCAATTATTATTGTAATTTTTATTATTATTTTCTAATTATTAAAAATGAAATGGGTAAAATAATGATGAGTTTATAAAAGAAATGAGAAAATGTATAAAGTGGTTTAAAAAGAAAGGAGAAAAGAAAAAGAAAATTGGGTTTGGTAGTTTTATTGTTGGAGATGAAGAGAGTTTGAGTGGGTTTGAGAGAATAAAAAAGATTAAAATGTTAGTGGAATGCTGACGTGGCAGGAGAGAGAGGGTTTGAGAGGGTATGAGTGTTGGAGATGGTCTTAGCCCCCCTGCTGATTTGTTGTTTTGCAAGGTATGGACCTACATGGGAACTTACACTGCGGGACTAGTCATGTTTATGACTCACAACTCTACATAATTATTGATTGGAAGTTGAAATGTATCAATCTAGTACTTCATCCATTTCTTTAGTTACTTCCTGAGGGGACTGTTCATCGCGAACTTTGATCACGTATAACTTTTAAATTAAACTGTATCAATATAAATTAAAAAGTTGATTATGAAAATGTATTTCATTTAATTTCAACATAAAATTTTATTATATTTTTCTCTAATGTAATTTAGGAGTTATACGTGGTCAAAGGTCGCGATGAATAGTTACCTTAGGATGTTATTAATGAAATGGAGGTAGTATTATTTTTTTATAGTACGAGTATGGGTAACATTTAAATGTACTAAACTACAAAACCAATAACTATATGAAAAAATATCTATTTCAAATATTAATCTCCCTAATCACCAAAAGACCATTTCCCGGTGGCAATCATAGCTTTCGGTTTGTAATGAGATTTAAAAGGACGGGAATATGTATGTAGGAATCTCATCCATCTAAACATAAGCTAAAATATATCCCCGGTTTCTTTTTTTCTACATCACGTTGCTCTAGTGTAGTATGTTAATTGTAGCATAGTAGTATAGTAAACGATATACACTTCGGTGGATTGATTTCAAAATGAGTTTCGTCTGGTGCGTTAAGTGTTCAACCAATTTAAATGAAATGTACGTGTTGCAACGTATTCCTGGACAGTTTGTTGGAAACTTTAAAAGCACCAAAATAAAATTTAGACCTGAAAACAAGAACATGCATGATGTCCTTTCTTGTCCCAAATTAACTAGTCAGTGTATTACCACCACATAAACTTTTTCTTTGGCATACACCAATAATTGAACAATGATGGTTCACTCTCCTGAGAAAACCAAACCTAACACACAAGAAGATCTCAACTTAGAATTAGCAGCAGTTGATTGTAACAACAATGGTGTTAAAGGCGCCGCCACGAGTGGTTGTGGCGCTCAGTCTGATGTAAAAGAGATCGTTGTTGATCTGACAAGTGCCGTCCCAACTGTTGAAACAGAGATGTCATGTTTCGATAGAGCAGAGAGGGACTGTAGAATTTGTCATCTTGGTATTGATGTAGCAAATCAAGAATCTGGCGCAGCAGCCATTGAACTTGGTTGTACTTGTAAAGATGACTTGGCTGTTGCTCATAAACATTGTGCTGAGGCTTGGTTCAAGATTAAAGGCAACAGGTAATCTACTCTTACTTCATCTAGTATGTTTTAAGCAGACCTTTCCGACTAAGTATTCATAATGCCTCAATTCTCAGAACCTGTGAGATATGTGGATCGGTTGCACGAAACGTTGGTTCATTGACGAAACCCCTATCAGAAGAGTGCCAAGAGATGTTGCAAGGTTGTCAGTTTCTCAAAATGCTGATAGTTTTCCTAGGGTTTGTGCTTGTCCTGTTTCTGCTTTCATACTTCAAAGTACAACTAAAACCAGTTCGGTTTTAGCGATATTCATCTCGCCTACAATCAGTTTATAAATTTACTACTACTGCTATTGTTGCTACCAGTCTTGTGTCTGTGTAATCACTTCATCCTATATAATGTAATTGGATCTTCCTATATGTTTTGTCCTGTTAAATAAGAAAACAGCATATGATACCACATGGAAATGAAATTCACCCCACAAGTAAGATGTAATATCCGTAAGTTTCAAAATATGAAAAGGTTACTGCATTGCAGCCATTAGCTCAACAAGTAAAAATAGAATGGGGAGTAAGATAACATTTTCAGCATAAGGGTATTTCCTAGCATAGCAAATCCATTGCCCAAGAAAAAAAATAAGAGGAATGCAGATGAATACGCCTGGTCGAGATGCTTGGTGGAGAATAAGCGGCAAAGTGGCCTTGCAGGCAAGGCACAACAGAACTCAAGAATTCAAGGCAGACAAGGTGTGCATAGCAGTAGCTGTTTCCAAGGAACTGGAACTGATCGAGTTCATTTCATAGTTTGTCAGCAAGGTACCTACAGAGCGAATCGATGGGCTTGATGGAAATATTATTTTCAACCTTCCTCTGTCTAATTTTAATCCGGGCGAGATAATCAGCAGCAATCCAAGCAAAGCTCAGCATAACTGTCTTGCCAGCATCATCCATTGTTGACTTCTTTAACCAGCTTTCATGATAAGTCACCTGATACCAAGCTGATGCTTTTCTTTCATACATCAAATTTTTCTCATCATCGGACAGTTCATGAAATTCAGGGGCCATACTTTCGAAAACTTTTCTGAACTCCTTCCGCAGAGTATTGTAGGCATGCTTGAGCCTCTCTTTCAATTCCCCAGTTTTCTTGCTATTGTGTTTCGGCATGGACCATATGTGTCCAGTGACAATCTCTTCTTCTCTATTCACTTTGTACAGTCCCAGAAGGCCAGTCAGCTGGTAATCGTATGAGCATTTATAACTCCAAGCATCCGTGATAAATTCCAATGATCCAGGAATCTCAAGGTCTTTGTCATAAAAAATGTTGTCCAAAGGAAGCACCGGTTCTGCAGGATCATCACATTCACTGCCATAGCCATCTCTGATTTTTCTGTAGAGGTTTCCTAAAATTTTAGTGGATTTGTAAGACATAAAATCCTCTTTCCCCATAAAATCAGGATACTTCTTTGGCTTCAGCTCATGAGGCATGGTTGCAGCTTTTCCTGTTTTGGGGAAATCAACAGCAACTGCTGCAAGTTCTGCTAATTTTATGCACTTCTCATCCAAAGCACCATGTTCACTTAGGTCTGCACAAACCACGTGAGCATTGCAGATAGTTCCAAGAGTATCATTTACCATGTTTGTTGTGAAAAAATTGATTATTTCCTGCACCACATAAAAGTGTGGTCAAAATCAATAAAATACAGCTTGAACATAATAATGATATCACATACTAATATCACAACGTTATCCATCTCGTCAACTGGAGGAAAAAACAGTAACACTAGCACATGAAAAGCAGCAACTGAGAAGCACTCAAGAACTATAAAAAATGAATGTAGGCACTTACAGCCTCTGTCACACGACGCATTTTTCCGTGGACAGCTGCAGGAGCATATTCCATAGGCATCCAACTTTTCTTGCTTGGTGGAATGAGATTTTCATCCCAAGTAACAAAGTAGAGATCGCCATCCAGATCACTCCCAGATGCTTCGTTTGTATGTGGTCTATCTCCTTTTTGTGGGAACACTAAGCAATCATAAAGATTTTCCAGTCCAGGCACATGAACTGCCTCTAGAATCCGAACGTCTCCAGGGTGAAGACAAGGATTCTTTGCGATTGCAACAAGTCCCTTGACCACTTCGAACTTTCTCCCCGTCGAACAAAACTTGGACCCATGATTCACAAAATAATCTTCCAGGGATGGGGTAGAGACCTGGATAAAACATTGTCCCTGTTCAAGAACACCTAACTCATCAAGGCAACCCATCAACCACCTTCCTGAAGGAACAAATATTCTTGCTTTATCTCTCAAATCACCTAGCTGGGCAGCTTTGATACTTGTTAGCATACCGTGTAAATGAGGCTCTGTTTTAGGCTCAAAACCAGCACTCAACATTATTGCTGCCGTGGTACCTAGATCGAGACATGATCTGGTAACCACATCAAAAGCCAAGTTAGCATCTTCAGGAATCCGCATGAGTCTTGAAACCATGGTTTCCTGCATATCCGAGAAAACCTGATCTCCAACATTCAATGCAGAAAGTAAAGTTATTATCTGCCGATTCAGAAAACCCGGCTGGAATCTACTCCAAGAACAAATCTCGAGCATTGTGTGTGTTGACTCAAATTTTAACATGCTAGGTCTCAGAGACAACCGATGCCCACCATTGTTGGTGGGCCAACATGCAACCACCCCTTTAAAACCTGCGTATCTTATTTGATAAGCACACGGTGGTTTCATACTCAACTGTAGCTTCTCAGCAACTTCCATCGCAAGATCAGGAGATATCATTCCAATTCCATCAGAGAACACATAATTGTTTCGCTCAATGTCCTCGAGCAATGAAGTGACTTCTCGTGGCACATTAACTGTAGCATAAGTAGAGGAGAAGCACTGCCCCATCCTTGCTGCACATTTTGCAACAATATTGTTCGTAAACTTCCCCATCCAGCTCTTGATGCTGGCCACAGTGTAGTTCTTATCTTCAGCAAAAAACCAAGCGGAACGGTCCCGTAGTTGATTAGCTGAAAATGCCAGAAAAGAGTACTTGCGGCCACACAAGTAAAACCCTTGATATGACATGTCCCTGACCCGTTTAAAAACCGTAGTTCTATGTGCAGTGTGTCTTGGGTTGAGATCCCTAACAATCGGAGATGCATAGCAGTTCAGAATGTTATTGTTAAGGGTCTGCATAGCTTCATCCATAAAACTGACTCTTAAGAATCGGTCAGCTATGTTCCTGTAATTCCTTAAAACTCTGTTCGAGAGTTCCCATTCAGGTGGAAGACAATAAGCTTTAGAAGGAGTTATGATAAGTCTCCGAACTTCCACCATGTCCTCCATTGGCTGAGGTTTCTCGATGAGCTTAGGATTTTTCAGCAGCCATCCCCAGACACGCTTCAGAGCCTCACAAGCATTATTAACAGGATGTTTTTCTGTATACATGTGTCTGAGTGCAGCTACATTCAGCTCCTCAGGTTGACTTCGTAAGAGATCAAAAAAGTTTTCTGACATCTGATGCTGATTGATTATCCCTTTATGAATAACTGCATTGGTCATATACAGAACCTGAAAGCTTATGCCTGCCTTGTACTGAATGCAGAAAAAGAAATCTGACATGATTACACCGAAATCAGGCTCATTAGAAATTTTGAGCTGGTATCCCTTTCTTTCTTGAAAAAACGGCACTCTGCGACTTCGGAGATAATCCAAAGCCTTGGTGAGAACATAACGAGGTCGAATTGAAACTCGATAAACGTTACAACGACCAATAGCACCGCTTTGTGTAAAATCTGTAGTTCGTATCCATGGATCATCGTCATCCAGCAGATCAAAAGGGACAGATTCTGCAATATCATCATCAGCAGTTCTGTAGAACAACTTTGGGGAAGAAGCAAGATTCAACAATACTATCTTTGACGAAGGGGTTTCGTGACATCGGATCTGGTTTATTTCACGCAACATGAACTCAATCATGTAATTGCATTTTATAACTGCATAACCCCCTTGATTTTTAGATTGGAAAGCAGTGTCCTTGGTGAAAAGAAATTTGCACGTTCCAGTGAACGGATCAACAAGAAAATCAACTCCGTTATGAGCACCCTCCCAACCAACAAGGAACTCATTTTGGTTTCTTAAGATTCCAATCTGCAGAGAGCCTTCTTCAAACTTAAACGGAGTTGTCGTACTTCTTTCATTCATACGGCGTGGATTTTCTGGCCCCAAATTGACAATTAAAGGGCTTGTTCCCATCACAAGTTTACCCTGGCTAGCAGCATCCACTGCCGATTTAGCACGCCGTGACCCTTCGAAATGCACAAAGGCATGTCTTACAACCTTTTCATAGTTGGCATTTACTAGTACTTTCTTGCAATCAACATTATAATCTGGATATGACTCAACAGGAGTGGACGAATTCTTCAACCGGCACCTCCATGCAAGTCCAATTTCATCATCAAAATACTCCAGAAGCATCTGAGCAGTGACATAATCTTCAAAGCCACCAACTCCAATCTGAGTCAGAACTGAGTTTGTCTCCCCTATTTTAGATGCCATTCCTCTGTTTTAGCTGCCCCTCTTAATGAATTTATAGACCTGAATACAAAATAACTGCATATCAAAACCATGACAAAAAAATAATAAGAAGAAAATAAAATAAAAAGAATTAAAAGAAAACCACACTGAACCTTAGTAATCTTAATTTTATATCAATCAAACTATCTCAATTTATGTCCACAAGTAAAACTAGTCTTACTCTAATAACTTGATCTAAACTTGTCTACATCTTTTTATATTTAGTTGATCAGGTTAAATGCACCATAACAGTCTCAAATAACTTCGCAAACAAGGGTCCCCTGCAGTAACACCTATAAACAGAGAAGAAAATCCTAACATATAGTATGCCGGAAGCAAGCTCACTCCACCTTGTACTAACCTCGCTTGCTACAAATGGATTCATACACTGATAAAGTCACAACAGTTTGCACAACACATGTGCCTCAAAGTCCATAACCAAACTCCCAAACCAGCTTATTCTGATAATAAGATCCTACCCTTACCGTTCAGATCTCCAATAGAGTACAAGCAAAAGGAATTAAGCAGTAAAAACTCCAATGCAGCACATTAACATGAAGAAGAAGAAGAAGAAGAAGAAAAAAACACAATTCAGCATAGAGGCATATTTCTGGAAATAACAAGCAAACTTGATCAACTAGGTTAAAATCGTCAAATAATCGGAATCAAATTCTCATCCAGTAATTCCAAGGCAATTCAACGAAACAAACAGTAACAGTGAAATTCATACAATCTATATCAGTGACAGTAAAATAATCATCAATCGGAAGAAGCTAGTTGTAACTAATCAACAATGCAATAGTAATAAACCATAGGAAGGTGGTCAATAGTGTAGACTGACGAACAATTGGGTGAAATGATCGATCAACTGAGTAATGGATTGCTGAAATTGAGTAAGAAATGTAGAAGAAAACTTGTAAACTGCAGAGATTCAGAGAGAAATCGGAAAACCTTTTCAACGAGAATCAGTCTAGGGCATCAGCTCTGTCTCCGGTGTTCGCCGGTGGCGGAGTCCAAGGGTTTGTGATTTTGCGAGGAAGATTGACTCTTCTTCTTCTTCAGTCCATATTCGTTGAAATAGGAGTGAGAGAGTGGGAATAATTTTGCCAAATGTACACTATCAAAACTTCCTTCACAAGACAATTGGGCACATAATTTTTTATTCTTTCTTAACAGTCACATACTCATAAGTTTTATTTTCGTCTAAATGGAACTGAACCGACTTAAACAAAACTGAACATAATTGAAGAATTGAATAGAAAAGTATAAAATATAACCGAGTGATAATGAACCGAAGTATAGAATGGAACTAAAATTAAGTAGTATGAATTTTGAGAAGAAGAAAAAAAGAGACCAGCATGTTATCTACATGAATGGGTAAATGGGTAATTATTAGTCATATGAATTTTTCCTGGAAATTGTGTCGCAAATGATCATAAGAACCGTTTAGTATTTATTACAATCAAGTTAAAAAGACCAAAATAAATGCTTAAAGCCATGATCAAGTTAAAGAGCATAACAACTCAAATAAATGATTAAAGACATTCGATGTAATTTCTCCATTTCATTAATAAAATTTTAAGCTCCAATTTTGATTATAAATTATTTCTAAATTATAAGAGATAAATATAAAATGAAATTAAATTACAAAATTATACATCAATTACTTTCAAAATTGGTCAAAATGGAATCTTATGAAGTTATTAATGAAATGGGAAAGTATATCATACAATCAAATTGAATAAGTAGGGAGAGCTAATTTGACATTTTGCATTAGGTAGGAAGTGTGTGGTGTCTTATAAAAAGGCATTGGAGTGATGGGGTTTTGACTTTTGATGAGACGAGTATCGCTGGCTAGCTAGGATTGGATTCAGATCAGATCAGATTGAATTTGGATGCATTCGAAATTTAAGTTCTAATCGGGTTTGAGTGTGTTGTTCAAATTAAAATTTCGAAATATTTTGGATCGGGTCTATTTAGATTGTGGTGAGGTAGGATTGAATTTAGATCAGATCATATGAGATTGACTTCAGAGTGTTATGATTTCAAGTTTCAACCGGGTTTGGGTGTGTTGTTCAAATTAAATTTTTGAAACATTTTGGATCAGATCCATTTGTATCGAGTGAATTCAGATTTAGTGTTAATTGAACGTATAGTTGACTCGGAGTATTGTTCTCTCCGGACACTTACCTTAAGAACGTGCAAGATAAGACATAAAATCGGACTTTCTAGAATCTAGAGTGCAACCGATGAGAATGTGAACAAATTAATGAAGGTTAATTTAACAGTATTTCACTATTTGACAAAGATTTAAGGGTGGTAAATTACATTAAACCACCCCACTAGAAACTCATATTACGGATTCTCCCTCGCTAGTATAACAATTACAGATAGCCCTAGTCGCCGGAAAAAGGTTGACTTGCCCATTATTCATTTTTGGTTTTTGTCCGGCCAAACACGCCCTTAGCACACAAAAAATACAGATTTTTCCTTTTCTTTTTTTATCTTTTCTTTTTTCTATCTTTTCTCTTTTTTTTTTTATCTTTTCTCTTTTTATCGTTCGTTTTCTCCTTTTCCAAGATGAGAATTCCGGTGCCGAAACTAATCCGGCACCGGAAAAATTACAGCTCCGGCAGGAGCTGTAGACCGGAGATGTTAAACAGCTAACAGCTCCGGTCAACTCCTACCGGAGCTGTTTTGAGCTCCAATCGGAGCTGTTTAGATGTTAAATAGCTCCGATTGGAGCTTATTACAGCTCCAATCGACAGCTCCGATTGGAGCTTTTAACAGCCCCGATTGGAGCTTATTAAAAGCTCCAACCGGAGTTTAAATTTTATTTTTTTTATTTTTGGGGCTTTTTCGAAAAAAATTCTTAATTTGGGGTTCTTATAGAATAAATATTAGTTCATTTTGAAATATATATAACTTTTGTGGTTAATGTGATATACATTAAAGTTAATTTTGTAAAATAAAATAATTTAGAGGCAAATGTGTAAATAATGCAAACTTAACTTGTTTGTTTCAATTCAAATTCTGAAATTCTGGCAGGGGTATAAATGTAACTTCCAACTCTTAATTCGCAAAAAGTCAAGTTCGTGGGGCTATCTGTAATTGTTTTTGTGTAACATCGGGCTACATGTTATTGTCTAACCAAGAGGGAAGGATCTGTAATAAAAAAAATAACAGGGGGTAGATGTAAATTGCCCAAGATTTAACTTTGTTGCAACTGTAAAAATTAATTGAGATGCCCTCACGACTGAGTGCCAAACGGCCTAAATGCGGGTCAGCTACGGAATGGTGCAAATTGTGAAACTTTGTTACATATTTTAATATCTTTTGTGTTGGATATCATTTTTCTACTAAAAACAGCAACAAAAGTTTTTTTTTTTCTTTTTTAAATCTCCATTTTATATCAGATGGTAAACAAAATATTCCATTTCGTTGTATAATTTTTTCTCCATTTATTTTATAACCAAATATAATACATTGTTCCATTGTGTAAATCTTCTTGCCTACGAGATTTGTTCATGCATCATGTATAAGATGTGGTGAATCTACTCACTAATTAATAAAAAATTTAGTATATAGACCCTAACTTCCCTATCAATAACGAAACAAAATGAATCATATGAAATTAATATAAGGTTATTGTAGTTGATTATTGCAAAGCCGGAGAAGTTGCCCGTTTACAAAATCCCAACAACAAGCGACTATTGAGCGGCAAAACAGTTCAACATCTGTTAGCGACTGAAACTGTTTCCTAACTGCTTGTCTAATCTTGAGCCTTGACTATTGAAATTGTCATATTTCATCTTGAATGTCCATAAACCACGAACATATATATATAGTAACCGGTAAATGGTAATTAAAAATTATATATATATATATATATATATATATATATATATATATATATATATATATATATATATATATATATATATATATATATATATATATATATATATATATATATATATATGTCAAATTTATTATACTCGAAATATTTAGGAAAAAATTGATCAAACCCCTCAACCTATACTACAAGTGAGACATTACCCCCTAACCTATTAAATTTGATACTTAACCCCCTCACCTATATAAAGTTTTGCAACATACCTCCTATATAATATTTTACTATCAATTTAATATTTTTCATTCAATTTAATATTTTCCCTTCAATTAAATATTTCCGTTTGATTCCAAATTAATCATAATACCTACCGAAAAATTAATTTTGAAAATTATAATATGAACCTATACGATTTTCACTTTTATAATATAATATAATATAAGTTCAAATATTATTTTTCCGGTACAATTAATGAAAATATTATTTTTTCACTTTTATAAATTGTATTGGAAAAATAAGATTTGAACTTATATTATAGAAGTAAATCTTATATTATTAATTTTTAAAATCATTTTTCGGTATGAATTAGGATTAATTGTAGTCAAACTGACATATTAAATTGTAAGGAAAATATTAAATTGAATGAAAAATATTAAATTAAAGGGAAAATATTATATAGGGAGTATGTCGTAACATTTTAAATAGATAAGGGGATTAAATCTCAAACTTAATAGGTTAGAGGGTAATATCTCATAGTAAGTTCAGGTTTGATCAATTTTATCCAAATATTTATGTCATGAGTTTCTTCTATTTTGATTTTTTTGATAACAAGAACTCATGTCTCATCTATGGTTTCTCTAAAAGTAAGATTATAACCATCTCCTACTAGCTACTCCATTTGATATAAATAAAAATCCACAGACCAATAGAACAAGACGAACATATAAGTGCAAGAAAACAGCTAATTTAATAGTCCTCCTTTATTATCTTATAGAATTAATTTGTTTTAAAAACAAATCCTTTAATACTATACTCCTTCTGTCCCGCTATAAATTATCCACTTTGACTTTTTCGGTCAATAATTTTTAATTTTGACTCTCAATTACTCTTAAACTATAATGGTAAAATATTTTAAAAAATTATATTATAAAAATATAGATCCTAAAGTTTTATAATATAATTTTATTAAATATTTTATCATTATAGTTTAAGATTAATCGCGAGTCAAAGTTGAAATTTGTTGACCGAAAAAATTAAAGTGGATAATTTGTAGCGGGACAGAGGGAGTAGTATTATTTAATCTTCTTTAATAATAAAAAAAATAAAAAAAATGAAATTGGATAATGAATGATGATGATAAAATAAGTATCAACATGGTCTCATATCCTTTTCAATTTCTCCTCAACTCCATTAACAATTGATTGACCCCAAAGCTAATTTATTAGCCGGCAAACAGCAATCACAATTCACATGTCTCACCTACGTTGTTCAGGCTTATATACTCTAATAATAATCTAATAGTCCATTGCTAAAAGTTTTTTCCCCACTCCACTGTGTTTGTTTTTTCCCAGTTCTTTACTGTGTAACAACTAGTCCAATAATTTAGTATTTGTACTGCTCCCCTCCCAGTTTCTGCTCTCATTCTTTTCCCACCTTGCATGAAGATTCCCCATCTGGGTTCTTGCAAAAATGTCAGCAGCTTCACACAAGGCGGCCCAAGATGTTGACTTGGAAGCAGGAGCTACTGGTGCTGGTGGTGGCGCCGCCGCCGCGCCGAAAGAGATTGTTGAGAGAAGGATTTCGAATGTGTCTGAGTGTTCGGTGGTTGTAGTGGTAGATCCGGGAGCTGAAACAAAGGTGTCTTCTTTGGGTAAAGCTGAGAGGGATTGTAGGATTTGCCATCTGGGTTTGGATGTAGGGAGTCAAGAAAATGGTGTGGCTATTGAACTGGGTTGTTGCTGTAAAGATGATCTGGCTGCTGCTCATAAGCAATGTGCTGAGGCTTGGTTCAAGATTAAGGGCAACAGGTAACTTCTGTTTCTTGCTATTTGTTGAATTTGATTTCTTGTTCCAAACATGGGGTTTTCACATTTTGTTTAAAGATTGTGTTTTTACTTTTGTTTAGGGACAGAGTAAAATGGTTATAGTTTTGTGCCAATGATTGAAATTTCAGACCAATTAGTTAGCTCAAATTGTGATACTCCTAGTCCTAGTAATTTTTGGTGGGGTAATAGATGGCAGGATCTGGTGAAGGGGTAAATTAGGCTGATAGTGGAAATTTAGGCAGATTTGTTTTGATATTTCAAGATTTAGGGGTGCAATGGCAACAGCACAAGCAATTTGTAATTTAGTTTTTGTTTCATACACAGTTAAGTGAGATTTTTGGTGGGGGAGCTGAATGATTGGATATTTACAGGAAGGTAGGCTGGAAACAGTTTGTGAACACGAGGTGCATAATTATGATTTGTGAATGTCTTTTGGAACAATAGCTGTTTTACTCTTTTAAAAGTGTAAAGTGTGGATAATAGTAGACTAGTACCATGATTTAGATGCAAAACAAATCTGGAAATGATATTGTAGGTAGAGCTAATGGAATTAAAAGATAAAGCACTAATTGTGCTTTCGTAGCACATTTTTCTTGATCATATAGAATTTGACCGCCTTTCCCTTTCCCTTGGGAGGATTAGATATGGTATTATTACTTTGAGACTTTTCTTCTTCAAAGTATCTGCTGCTGCCTTTCAGTATACTGTATTGTATCGTTGGTTGTCTACTGGGATTCCTTTAAGTTAAACACAGTAATACCACTGCCATGCCACTTTATAATTTTCCAACAAATTTACAATTCAAAAAAAATCTTGAACTGCTTTAATTTGCTGCTTCCTTTGCCTTGCACGCAAGCAACCATTTTATATCCTTTATCTTTTATTGTTCTCAAATCAAGAAGTTGCTTTCTGGTGGCTCATTTGTCTAATTTATCATTACTACTGTCCTTGACCGTGCAAGGTTCCATTTATGTATTCTCGTGGCTATTAAGGCCACCATTGTTAATGAGTTGACATTTCGTTTGCCTTGATTACGATAGAATTCTGTCCAAAGTACCTAACTAACTTGAAGTTTTAGTTTGTGGAAGATTCTACATTCTAGGACACGCTGAAGTTTTAGTTAGTGGGAGATTTCATTTGCAAACCGTTTACACTTAAAAGTGAATTTTTGCAATATCTGCATCCCCTAACATCTAGATGTGAGCTGCATTCTCATTAAAAAAATAAAATAAAATAAAATAAATATCAGCTGCAACTAAGGCCGCTAAGCTGGTATTGATAAAAAGAGCAAGAAAAGACCTCCATTCTAGTAGACTTGTGTATTTTATGGTGGAATAAATTGCTCGTCTTTTACCTCGCCATTGCAAACTTGGTAGACCTAGTGAATTTATAGCTTATAGTGATCTCAAACTCTCGTGATATTTTCCCGAACTTACTTCAATGTGTGATGTAGGCAAGGAATCTTAGAGATTCTTGATGCAATGTTCTATACTGTAATTGCTCTTGTTGCAGTCTTGTCTTTCATTCTGTGAAACTCCCACCTTGATTCCGTACTTCTCTTGTGTAACCTTGACACTGAGTCATCTGCAATTGTTCTCAAGAGGGGTTATTAATTTCCTTGAAATGCTATGTAAACTGTCGAAGACAAGTTTAAGCTAGTGTTTCACTACTTGATCTTGATAGAATTGATATTATAAACTGTTAGTGCAAAACGCTATCCCCAAATTCCCCTGTAGTCCCAAAAACACATCAACTTTTTTTTTTTTTGGCAATTTAAAGCCACCCTACCCTCTCCCTGGTTCTGGTTTCTTCAATTGCCACTAACCCATGTCTGATAAAATTCACAATTGAATGAAACACTGAACTTCTTAAAATATTTGATGCAGAACGTGTGAGATATGCGGATCAATAGCACAAAACGTTTCTGGTGTGCCAGATGCTGACCTAACAACAGAACAGTGGAACGGAGCTAATGAAGCGGCTGCCACAGCAACATCATCAGCACCCCTTTCAGAGCCTAGAAACTTCTGGCAAGGCCATCGCTTTCTGAATTTTTTGTTAGCTTGTGTGGTCTTTGCATTTGTCCTGTCCTGGCTCTTTCACTTCAATGTGCCCTCATGAGACTGAGAGACCATCCAAAGGTAAACCAAGAACTCCTCTCTCGCGGTAGCATGTCAGGATCCTAAGGTAAACCGCTTTGGTCTCATTTAACCCCCTACTCAGTTATCTGTTTTTGCTGCTGACGACGCTGCATGTGTATATTTTAGCTTAGAGATTGGTTAGAAGATTGTTTGCTGTACTTGGAATTTAGTGTTATGTATATTACAGTTTGATGCGGCCTTGAAATTCTAGGTTTGTTGTATTGCGCACACATTGCTGCTGCTGGCATGTGCCTATTTGTAACATACATGTGTCCTTTAGAATTGTGAAAATGGTCTGTGCTACTTGATCTCTCTACTTGGGCGGGCAAGAAAATGAACAGAGATAGTACACTAGTATTAATCAAACTAACGCAAGGCACCACAATAGGATAAAGGGTCCTAGAATAAAATAGCTGGGAAAATTTTCCTTTTTTTTGCTCTAACTGAAAACAAAACTACTCTAAACAAAAGAGTACTAAGCTACGAGGACCGAATCCTCTACATTTTTATTCAAAAACGAAAGTAGAGACGGAGGAGGCGACTCCCAAAGGCGAAGCCCGTCCACCTCATGTCCTAGTTTGGCCAAGGAATCTGCGCACGCATTCCCTTCCCCCTTGGTATGTTGCAAGACACTTTCCCAAGGCTAGTAGATTCTATAGATAAGGTGTAGGTCAGGTATAGATAATTGTATCATCCACATCACTTAAAAAATTGTGATGTGGAGGATAATTATAAATCTTACTATGACTCAGTGATGAATTTGAACTTTATAATTATTGATAAAATGTACTTGAGCGTTAAACGTTTTAATAAATATGCATTAGTGTTACAGAAATGTTGTTGATGATTATAACATTAAAAAAAAAAAAAAAATTCCTCCCCATAGTAGTGTTCATATAAACTTTCCCAATTTTTTATGAATCCTAATTTTCCTAATCAGGAAAGTAGTTACGTACTCTGGGCTAAGTTCATAGACCAAACTATAAATAATTCTTCAATTAGTACTAGGATTTAAAATGATAGAGTATTAGGGACGCTTGTAACGTAGTTAAAAAAACACTCCCATAATATATGTAAAAATAGATATTTACCATAATAAAAATTAAATACCGTAACAGTTGTTCTTCAAGCATCTTAAAAGCGGTGACATTGTAGAGTTCGGATAGGTAACGATTACGAACTCACTTAGACCTCTAATTCCTCTCCTAAAACCTACTACTAGTTTATAGCTTCCGTAAGTTTTATTATATATACATACACCCATGACACAACACTGAGGATTAACGAACAACTAACTAATATTCAAACTCTGTAATAATGTCAATGTTCTCTGCAATAATGGAAAAGCAGCAGAAAGAGCAGAAACGCCGGGAGATTAGAATGGGAAAGCAGATATGCCGCACACAGGATTTCTACCTTCTCGAGGTTTACGTCCACAAGGCCACGGACAAAGATAACTTGACGCTTAGGAGGAAGAACGCGGTGTACCGCGTGTACATGAGCGATCGTACCGGTTTCGAGGAAAATAGGTTAACGATTGGCCGCCCTGACCCCATGTGGCGATCGACGTTTCTTATTAGGTACTACTACGACGAGGTTCCTCGTTATCTCCCTAGGTTTATCTACTTTGACGTAGTCGAAGAGAATTGCTTCCGTAATGAAACTGGGACGTCGACTGGGGCGGCCCTTAAAGGCAGTGCGCGGATTCAGATGCCGAGGACTCCTGATATTGTGGAGAGTCGGACAATCGAGCTTGTTAAGCTTGAGAAGGGCCAGAGGATTTGCGGTGGGTCGTTGGAGTTGCAGGTCAGGTTGTCTAAGCATGTTGATGATGATGAGATGGTTATTGATTAGTTAGATAATTGTTTTTCTATTTTATTTTTCTTTGTTTTATTACTCTATCTATCAAAAAGTTATTTTTTCCGATTTAATTATACCGTATCCGCTTTGATGACTAATTCAGTCGAACGTTGTCGGTCCCTTTTGAGGGTTGACTCTCCCAACGATATTTTTTACATCCACAAAACTCATTAACTCAAGTCTCTTACATTTGATCCAACAACCGTTGGTTACTGTATAAAAAGATTCACATTGCTAATATAATCGGATCAATTTAAAAAATAAAATAATTTTTTTTTTAAACAGTAAAAATTTTATTAATTAAGGAGCATAAGAAATGCTCAAACAACTTACAACTGAGATATACAGAGACACACCTCCGGAAAACCTTGAGATTCGAATTCTAACAAACACAACAACCAATACTACCTCAAACTTCCTTCCTTTTATACATATCCCAACCATTGCAAATCAACAATACCCTATCCCCACAAACCAATAAAAGGGCATCAACCAGGGATCGAAAAACTCCCCATATCATCATACTCAAACAACCATATATTATTTCCAGCCAATCACAAAAATAAGGAGCCAAATCATTGAAACAAATTTGTGCGGACCATACTATTTTAAATTATTACTCACCGAAAATTAATTACTATTAACAACTTTTTTGCAGTAATTATTTTTTAAATTAATGCTCTGATATATTAATATACATCATATAACAATCTCGAATTCATGCTGTATTTGAGTCTCGGGCTCTCTACTGGTGCTTCCTTTGTTAAGCTCCACACATACACCTACCATTTGATACCTTTACCGAACGTACATAATTATATAAGTGGAACGAGTACAAAATACCCCGAATGGGAATTGAGATCAAATTTTGGAACCAAAACTTACACCCGCGATAAACACAACACAAGAGAATATAAAATAGCTTGAGCTAGGGAGTTAGCACGGAACAACCGAACAACAATCATAAATACCATATGTTACGTCTTACAAAATTGAAAACAAAGTATATTCCATTAGTTGGGGGGTGGGGGGAATTGGTTAGGGGCCTTGAGACTAGCCTACAGCTATGTCTAAGAAGAAAAAAACAAGAAAAATGGTTTCTTAGACGATTGGAGCCCTTCTCATTATTCACTCTAAGAAAAATGGTTTCTTAGACGATAAGGCAGATTTAGGTGTGGAGATATAAGATGATATAGGATATTTATATAATTGTAGTGCAGTTTCAAAAAAAGATTATTTAGAGTTTACACAATGGATCCCACATGCATATACAGTGAGTAGCGGGTCTCACTAGGGGGCTCCCTAGGATCTAATTTTTCCGAAAAAAAGTATATAAAACTTGCCAATTTATATTTTACAAAACTTGGTTATTTAATTAGATTTTCCTTTCGTAGTTTTTCATATTTTCCGTTTATAATCAAATCAAAAGTGTTATTCAATTATTATGAAAAAAGTATCATGAAATTTGTATTTTACATAAATGTATGTTTACTGTTACTCTAGATTCTTGAGATTTATTATTATTTTTCTTTTAGAGAAAGACATCAACTATATTGCATAAAAACTCAAGTTACATCCGAATTATCAAAGGGCAAAGATGAAGAGCCAAAACTATTCTCCAAAGTACCATGAGCTAAAAGATGAGCTAACTTATTGCAAGAACGTCTAATAAAACGAAAAGAAAAAGAATGAAAAGCTATAACTAAAGACTTGGTATCTTCGACAATTGCCCCGGCAGAAGAAAAACCATCGGATGTACTCTGAAGAGCTTGGATAATACGTAAACAATCACCTTCAAAAATCACCTCCAATAAATGCTCTGTCTGAGCTAGACGCACAGCATAAAACGCGGCAAGGGCCTCTGCAATTTCTGGGTTAAGGACATGCGGTCTCCATAGACGCTGCCAGCAAACAACTTGGCCCAAGCTATCTCGTGCAACAATACCAATCCTCCTTGTCGTCTAGTATTGATGGAAGCGTCGAAATTCAACTTGATGACAACACCAGTAGGCGGACTCCAACTCTCCGTAACATCATCAGTACTGCAAACAACATTTCTGCCTCCTGGAAACGTTCAATAAACCGTTGAACGAATAAAACTGATTCCCCTGCATCATAACCAATACGTTCATGAACCAGCTTATTCCTATTGCTCCATATACTCCAGCAGGCCACCACCACGAACACCAATTGATCCCGATTAAGTTTATCTCGCATCCAATGGAACCAGTCGACAATCTCTGTATGATTACTCATAATAACACAAGAAGGAATATGAGACAAAGCCCAAAATAATCTTGCATAATCACAATCGCGAAGCACATGCATAAGAGATTCGTCAGAAACAGAACACACAGGGCAAGCAGTCATAACATTAAGACTCCGCTGTTGAAGACGGGTTAGAACTGGCAAGGAATTTTTAAAGGCACGCCACAAGAAAAGTTTGATTTTATTTGGCAGGCCCCCAAATCCAATCCCTGTTTACTGTATTAATCGTGCTGCTGCCTCCTAGCCGCCCTTGCAACTCCCGTTTCCTAACATCCCTTGCCAAATGGTAGGCAGTCCGAACTGTTTTGACCCATCCATATTTGAGCAGGTTTTGAAATTTTTACAGGAGTGGAATTTCTAGCTAACTCTTTTTTTTTCATTGTTTTTGGCGGGATGAAGAATAAGAGCGGATGAATTTTGATGTCAATTTTAACATTTGGAAAGATCTATTCAATTGCTACTAGTTAATTAACTCGTCGAATAGTCGACGGGGCATAAACAAGTTGTACGCACACTTGTTACTATATAAATTTGATTGTGTGGAACAACAAATAAAGAAATATATTGCTCATATGTGTATTATTACACAATTGTTTATCTCTCTACTTGGTCTATGTTTCTCATAACCATTACCACACCATTTCTCTTAACTAAACATCTTATAGTATTCAAAACTTAATAGGATGTATATATTTTTTTCATTGAATTAAAATGTCATATGTCAATTTAATATCACCCCATTATCATTTCATTGGCATTGGTACTATTATCAACCTCCAATAACCATCGGGACTATGCTCTTTCGATATAAATGTCTTTCCTTTGCCCTATGAGCATGGTCATATAATACTCCACCTTTACCACAGAAAAATGTTGAATTTAAAAAATAGTTAACAGGATGTATTTTTCATCTTCAAACTTAACACGTACATGCATAATATTCATAAGTGCCATAATTAAGATTGAGTATAATGTCATCTACATGAATGTCTTTCATTTTTCCCGTGACTATGAACTTGTCATGGATCCTATATCACCTTCGCTCTATTTTTCTCAAATTAAATGGGTTCCAATATTGGAGTTCAATATAGTCATTGAACAAAACCCCTAATAGGTTGAACTTCAAAATACGATAAGTAAGAATACACTTATTACAGATAGAGAGCCTACACGATAGTCCCATCTATTGTGATTGTTATTGTAAATTATCACATGAGCACACCAATCAAAAACATCCACTATTTCAGCATATAATTAAGACTGAGTATAATATGTCAACCACATGAATGTCTTTCATTTGCCCCGTGATCATGAACTTGCTGTGGATCCCATATTACTTTCACCCTATTTTCCTCAAATGCGTTCCAATGTTATATTTCAATTATCATTCAGAAAAAATCCTTAATCTCTTGAATTTCAAGTTAGGATGAAGCCAGTATACACTTATTATGGATAGATAGCCTACATGAATCAAACTCATCCACATGCAATTATTATTTTAATTATTATGGAACACAATAGAACTCATCCACTATTATAAATAATTTCGGCATAATTAAGATTGAGTATAATATCATCCACATGAATATTTTTCATTTGCCCCATGACTATGAACTTGCCATAGGTCATATATCACGTTCACTCTATTTTTCTCAAATGCGTTCAAAGATTGGATTTAATAGTCATTCAACAAAACTCCTACAACATATTTGGATTTGGACTATAGAGACCTCTCGACGTTTACAATTGACCTCACATTTGGGTTCCAATTATATAGGCCCCGGGTACTGTTCACATTTTGAGAGACCTCTCATTTTCCCTCTCTATGGGTTTCATCTTTCTCTATTTATTTCCTACTTTCTCTCTTCCAATCAATAATCAACATCTCATACTTTCACTCATAATAATCGATTAAAATCTATTTTTGGTACTCTAGATAGCGCATGTGTCCAATTTATGTACTTTATTGTAACACATTGCCAATTTTGATACTTTATTGTTGGAATAAACCCGTTGAGTACGGTTGCTTCAAAAGCAATTAAAATGTATAGCCACATTTCTATTGAGACAAAGTTTGCATAATAGTCTCTCATCGAATATTATTGTTATTCTAATTTATTGTGGAATAGAACCACCGAACATATCTATTATTCTAAATTATTGAAATAAACTCGTTGAGCACGATCACAATAAAAAGCAATTATGTATAACTATATTTCTTTCATTATTATTGATAGAAGAATTTGCAAAATAGTGACGTTGAGTGCGATTGTTATCAAATTACATCACACTAATCTCATCCACAAATTAATTTAAAGTTCAACATAAAAAAAAATCAAGCATATATGAAGGCGCCATTTTCATTGAAATTAAATACACTCCATGTGACAACGAAGTCGCCCGTTTACATTTACCTACCCATAACAACGCAAGCTCCGACTCATTCTTAGTGGCAACTACTTCAGCTTGTAATATAGTAAAGCACGTACCTGCATGCTGCATCATTTGCTTATATATCAGCATGCTTTGCGAGGGAAAAACTGGATCCATACTAATTTTTATTACAATTATGGCATAAATCAAATGGATGCATCATGTATGCTGGTGTTGAAGAGGCGTGGAGAACTGATTGGAATGGGGACGATTGATTGTTGCGAACTCAGGATATTATGCATTTTATCCTAATATACTCCACGAAGAAGCTTTCAAACATCAAAGTGGTTGAGATTGAAACCTATGTGGCGACACCAAACTCTATCTTATAGGGGTGGTTGATACGGGCAACCTTACTGTTGTAGTCATGCACCTTAAAACCGGTAATCATACGGATTTCTCCTTCTGGAAGTAAAGCCTGGAAGCTAAGAAGCACGGAAACGTGCATTACACCAAAGTTTCCACCAAAATACGTTTCGGTTACGGCAAGAAACGTGAGGGAAACGTTTCTCAGGCAATCTAATACTATTATTAGTTAATTAAATTGAATTTGTTGCCATTGATTCTTGTTTACTTGTCTACTTGTCTTGTGTTATTCACTCTGTATATTTCCTATTTGATGAAGTAATGGAATGATTAGACCAAGTCATCTCTGTTATACTTTGTTCTTTTATATTTATTTATCTTATTTTCTTTTTTTATTATTGTTTTATTTGATTGAACTAAATCCTCTAAATCATCTATTTTGATATTTTACCTTATTATTTGATTGTTTAATGTTAATTTGCTCATATAAGTTTATAAATTTAGTTTAGATATTAAGTATATTATTACAAAAAATATAAAAGTAAACATTTCCCACACGTTTTCATATTTTATTTTTTAGGATTTTGACGTTTCCACGTATCCGAAACATTTCTGTTTCGGGTTCCGTTTCCGTGCTTCTTAGCCTAGAATTCATTTGAAATGTCCTGCCTTATGGTTGCAACAATTCTAGATCCTTCAGAATCCAATAGGCTCATCTCTAACCCCTTTGGCTCATTATACAAAGAAATAGCGCGCACACAAACTGCAACTACAAAGCTGAGCTTATGGCCTTTCTTTGCAACAGAAGCAACATGAATGATTTTTTTCGAAGACATTTTTTTTACTGAGAAAATACTAAGGTAGAATGAGAACCACTGAGTTTTGTTCGTAATATATATAGGGGATTGCTACATTAGATACCTTACGGGATAAAGACAAAAAATAAAAAATTATCTTCTATTTAGTTATGAAGTATCCAGCAAGAGTTTTACTCAAGCCGATGACTATCTGAACACAATTATCTCAACAGAATGGTGATTATCTTAATCTTTAATAACATATTGACACAACTCATAAAGAAAACAAAATTTTAAATTTCTACTACTATTTTTAGGATCCATAATTATTGGGTAAATCCGTCATTTTAAAGAATTTGTGGGGCGTCAATGTAAAAATATATGTTTTCATCCTAAACAACATAAAACTTTTACCAAAAATATATAAACCTTGTTTGGACGAAGCTCCCTAAAATTAAAATCGAAGAATTATCAATAAAACACTCCATGATGTTTATCTCATCTCAAATTAAATCACATATGAAAAACACCTGGAAGCTCGAGCTCCATATGAAATCGAATGTGACCTTAAGTTCAAGTAGAGCTCGAGCTCCATATGATCTCGCCGTCGAGAAGACTTCAAAACGGAAAAAGGGACCGATCTAGGCAAAAGAAATAAGAAAATTGTAGAGAAGAGGAAAGAAGGGCTCAATAGAATATCAATTTCAAGAAATATGATAAGAAATTTGTAGAAAAGTGGAAAGAAGAAGAAATGGCGTTGTTATTGTGAATAATCTTCCGACAAAAATAATACTACTATAATTACTTTATATAGGAAAATAATATAATTACTTTAGATAGTGAATTAAATTGAATTTTTGATCCGAATAATTGAAAAAATGCCACGTGGATTGAAACATTCTGATTGGTTGTTATTTTTAGAATGTGAACTCTGAGTTTATATATTATATAGATAGATACCGTCATATCTATTGGGTAGCAATATTTGAATTTATCTACCTCTACTGCCAATCTTTTTGATTTGTGATAGATGTCCCCTCTTATATTCCTTCATTTCTTTGTTTTCTTGCTCTCTGCTCAATCCCAAATTGGAATTTAGGTTTTTCGGATAATTCCAATTAGATTTAAAAAATAAAAAAAAGAGTTGCATCAGTTCCTTCTAATATATGAAAAATAGAGTACTGGGCGGAGTTGGGATTTTCGATTGTTTGTGTGAGTTCCTTTCATTCTTTGTATTGGAAGTATTTACTCAATTTGATGATCATACATGTGAGGAAGTCAGTTTAAGTTGATTGACAAGTTTTATATACATTTTTATGAGCAAGTCAATTTGATGATCACAGTGAGTCCACAATCCACATGCATGCATAGTTAGTTAGTAAGGGTATTATTAGGGTACTGGTACTCTACTCTCTAGAATCTAATTTTCCCAAAAAAAAGTATATAAAAACTTGCCAATCAGTACGTCTTTTGTCACACTTTACCAATTGCATCATTGGAGTACTTCATATGATATGGTGTTACTTCATCCATTTCTTTATTATCTTCTTAAATGGTAAAAATTATCAAATTTAAGGAACAATATTAAAAAATTGATTTGTATGAGTATTTAATTGTAAATGAGTGACCAAATATGAGAGACAGTGTTAAAATGATTATAAAGAAGGGGAGATAAATAATAAAAAATTGATAAGTGGGTTGGAAAAATTTTCATATTTGGGTTAGGAAGTTTGTAAATAAAAGTCTAAAATAGAAACCTAGAAGTTTATTAATGAAATGGAGGAAATAACTTTTAACACAGAAGAATAAGAGTAAATTAAATATTGAAAATTTTTACATCAATCACATTTCAACATTAGATAAAAACTTTCTTACATTCTAGTGATTTTTTTTATGTTAACGAAGATGCCCTTTAGTTATTAAAGAAAGTTGTTAAATAAAACTTAATATTTTACAAAATTAATGTTGTAAGATATTTCCATGTACAACCATGTAATCTTCTAAAATATTCTCAACAATATTCCTATATCCATTCCACTCTTTTACTTATCTGCTTTTCCAAGCAACACCAAAATTCCAAAGAAAAACATCAATTTTGGGTTAGAAGTTGAGAAGTCGGCAACAACCACTGGGATGGGAATTGGGTGCCAATTGTGCAGCTTTCGATTGTTGAATTCCAATTTTCCAATACTCATCAACTCAGAATTGGGTTCCAATTTTTCAAGCATCCACAAGCATCTCCGTATTCTTGTCCTGAAATTCAATTGACGACAGGTATCTTTTTTCGGTCGACTTTGTTGCTTGTTGATCAAACTTTAGAATTTTGGGTCCATCGTCATGTAATTAAATCAGTTACTTTGTTAGGTAACAAATGGGGAAAGAAATTTCCATAAGTATTATATTAGCAAGCCGATGATCAGAAAGATAGATCGCAATGGGAATGGGAACTCTACTATTTTAACTTTAAATTGGCTTGTGGTATTTTATTATTTTGAAAAATAAGGGTTGTTGTGTTAGAATTAGCTTTTGTTAAATAACAAAATCCACAACCCGAGTTACTTAGTGTATATCAAAAACAAAAACTTTCTCTCTCTCTTTAGTCTGGCATGTCTGTCTTTTTTGTCTCCCTTCTTTCTTCTCATAGTCTAAAACCATGGCCACGGGAAAATGAAATCCAGCCAAATCTTAAATCTTGGCCGTTAGGCCACCCACGACGAAACCAAACACACCATTACACTCCTCTCTTCCCAATCTACGATCCTATCGAAACCAAATCTCAAATAGGTTAACGTTTTGAAACCCTAGTTTTGACTGTGGAGCTTGGAGAGGCCATGGGTTTCCTTGCCGAGGTGATTCGTTTCGTATGATGATGAATCGATGGTGATGATTAATGAAAGGTGTTGAAGATTGATGATGATGGCGGTTTGAGGTGGCTGCTCGGGTGGTGGTGATTTTCCGGTGGTGTAGTGGCCGAAAGGGAGAGGAAATAAGGCGGCAGTGGTGGACTAGAGGTGGTCGTGTGGTGGTCTTGGGGCGGTGAAGGACACGGTTGAGTGGTGAAACCGGTGGCCGTGATTTTGGAGTGGTTACGTGGTTGGAGGTGGTTGCGATGGTGGTCATGTGGTGGCCGTGAGAGAGATGGCCATGAGGGAGAGGAGGTCACGGTGGAGGATAAGAGAGGAAGAGAAGTTTGTGTGATGAAGAATGAATTCAACTGCGAATTAAGGCACAAAAAGGGATTAAGTAAGGATTAAAGAAATAATTAAGATCTAATTAAGATCTTATCATGGTCAAGGTGAAGAAAGGAGTAAAGTTTGCCAATGAATTGTGTATTAAAGTGGATGAAAAAAGTTGGTGAAGAAAGGATAAAGAAGGGAGCTAGGCGGCACAACATATATAATTCTGTCTCTTTGACTAATTATTAGGGTTTATTATTTGAGATGTACGGAGTATATATATAGTACTAATGATATTTAATTATTAATATAAACTAGTAAATAACCTGTCGAGTTTCGACGAGAAATAGTAAATTTACAAATAAAATAATAACCCGTCAAGTTTCCAACGCAATTAGTGTTTTATAGTATTATGGAATAGCGTCGTAAACCGAGGTTAGTGTTTTAAAGTATTGCGGAATACCCGTCAAATATAGTTCAAGTATTGTCAAATAGACATGTCAAATGCGGTTAATGTTCTAAAGTAATGTGAATAGGCCCGTCGAACGCAATTAATATTCTAAAGTATTGTGCAACAGACGAGTAGAAAATAGTTAGTGTTCTAAATATTGTGAAATAGACCTGTCGGTCATAGTTAGTGTTCTAAAGTATTGGCGAATAAACCCGTCAAACGTATCTCGAGTATTGCGAGATAAAGATGTTGGCCGCATCTAATGTTTTAAAGTATTAGTGAATAGATCCGTTGAACACAATTAATGCTTTAAAGTATTGTAGCCCTGTCAAACACAATTAGTGTTTTAAACTATTGTGGAATATCCCCGTCAACCGCAATTAGTGGTCTAAAGTATTGCGGAATGCCCATCAGAGTAGTTCAAGCATTGTCGAATAAACCCGTCAAACGCAATTAATGTTTTAAAGTATTGCGAATAAATTTAGTGTTCTAATGTACTGTGCAATAGACCTATCGGACACAATTAGTGTACTAAAGTATTGTGTCATAAATCCGTCGGCCACGATTAGTGTTCCAAAGTATTGTGAAGTAGACCCGTCGAACATATTTAATTAGTGTTCTAAGTATTGCGGACAGATCCACCAACTGAATTTAGTGTTCTAAAGTTTATGTTTAATGCATTATCGAAAAGACCAACCGAACACAATTAATATTCTAAAGTACTGCGGAATTGATCCGTCAAATGCAATTAGTGTTCTAAAGTATTGTGAATAGGACCGCCGGCCGCAGTTAGTGTTATAATGTAGTGCCAAATAGACTCGTCAAACGCAATTAGTGTTATAATGTATTGCGGAATAGACCCGTCAATCACGGTTAGTGGTATGAAGTTTAATCTGAGATATAAACCCAAATACAGTTCGTGATTCAAAGAATTATCGAATAGACCCGCTGAACATAATAGTGTTCTACAGTATTGTGAATAGACTTGTCGGATACAGTTAGTGTTCTTAGGTATTGAGAAAGAGACCAACCAAATGCAAATAGTATTCTAAAGTATTGTGGAATAGACCTGTCGAACGCATTTAGTGTTCTTATAAAGTATTGCAAAAGAGACATCGAACTCAATTAATTAATATTCGGAATTATTGTGAAATAGACATTTTACTATGTGAAAAACATTCGACCAATCAAAATGGACACAAAGTGAAGTTGAATATGCCATGTGGTTGAAGGAAGAAGTATGAAAACTTCCTCCTTTGTAGAATATATACATATTTGGTGTACGATTACATAATGATGAATAATATTTTAAATTTTAATATAGAAGAAAATGTTAGAAAAAATGTTAAAATTATCTTATGGGAAATTGGGATGTTAATAAATCATCATATCCTAAACCCAAAATCCATATTACCCGTCCGAGCCCAACCCTATTACCCTAGAACAATTTTTTTATGGAGGAAGTTTAATATTCTCCTTTAATAGATATACAAATATAATAATATAAATTTTAAATACTTTTCGTACTAAATAATATTAAAATGATTCATACAAAAAACTAAAATTATTGAAAAATAATTATACAAATAAAATATTTTGGAGAAAAAATGTGTGAAGAAAAATAATTGAACTTTGTAATATACAAAATTATATGTTAAGTGCATATATACAATAAATAAATGTAAAGATACAATATTATAGCCGGCTTGTCTATGGCGGGTAAGTTGAATAATTAACCGCGACGTGTGAATATTTTGCCGAGTTTGTGACTCAGCACTCGATCTGAGGATATAATAGACTTCAAAAACAAATTCCAAAATCTACGTGATCTCTATTTTTAACATAGAAAAATTATTTACTTGCATAATTTCTTTAATTCAATATTTCTAGATTTTTATATAAATTTTTTATAAATATCAAAACTAAATTACTTTTAGTATACATATTTCATAATAATGCCGAATAGCCGAGTTTGTGACTCTGCACTTTGAGGATATAGTAGACTTAAAAAAACAATCCACAATCTACGTGATCTTTATTTTTAACATAGAAAAATTGTTTACTTGCACAACTTCTTTAATTCAATCTTTCTATATTTTTTATATTAATTTTTTTACAAATAGCAAAACTAAATTACTTTTAGTATCCGTGTTTCATAATAATGACAAATAATTTTAATTCATAATATATACTAAAAATTGTTTTGAACATAATAATATCTATTTTTTAAAATGTATATATTTATTTGAGAATAATGATATTAAAATAAAAATAATGAATATATATGGTGAAATGTAGAATTGTAAATTAGATTAATAGATTTAAAACATGTGGCAAGAATAAAATAATGGACCAATAAGAATAGAAGATTGTGACACATGTAAAAAAAAGAGCATGAATTAATAATATATATTAAAAATCGTTTTGAACATAATAATATCTATTTTTTAATATGTATATATTTATTTGAGAATGATGATATTAAAATAAAAATAATGAATATATATGGTGAAATGTAGAATTGTAAATTAGATGAATAGATTTAAGACATGTGTCAAGAATAAAATAATGGACCAATAAGAATAGAAGATTGTGACACATGTAAAAAATAAGAGCATGAATTAAGGAGAAAGCTTGAAATCTTTCTCCTTTAATATATAGATAGATAGATGATATATCAAATGTGTGAATTAAAATATTCAATTGTATTCATGGTTTAACATTTAAAACTCAGCAACGTAATAGTTATCTACTTATATTCATGGTTTAACTTTTAACAATTTCATTAATTTTCTTCCTTTTTTTCCAATTTTTTAATATTTTTTTATTAATTTTCTTTCGTTTCTTTCATTAATTCTGAACTTTTACTTATAATTATTTCCTTCCAAAAAATATTTCCCAAATCTCATAATTATCATTTTTTTGCCTTTTGTTCCGTTTTTTTTTTTTTTTTTGGATCAAAAAAAAAAAAGTTTTTTTGTGTGTTAGATTATATAATTCAGATTTTTTTAATTTCTAATATACCAATTCAACTCAACAATAACTAATCCTCTCACTATTTTAAACAATCCCACACAATATCTCACCAATCCCAATACATGCCAACACATTATTAATTAAACAAATCAAACAAACATTATCTTACACATTCTCTTACAACACTCATCATTATATTTATAAAAATCTTACTCCCTCTCATTTTTTATACTTGATGTTTTACAAAATTTTGCATTTGCTTTTTACTTGTCGTTTTCAACTTTGGCACAACAATCCATATTCTTTATTATTTTCTTTCTAGGGACTATACAATTAGTTTATCATATTGGACTCTTATTGGACATTAATCATACTTTAGTCATTTTTAATGTCATTAATCATTTGTTATTGCTGCAATTATGAGAGTAACAAAATTTCCTTAAAATGTGTGATTTTTGTCTAACGTCAATTAAAAGAAATTGGAGGGATTACTACCCTACCATTCAAACCCCTTAACTAAATTAACAATACCTTAATTCCGTCACTATTCCGGCTTTTGTTAAATTTAACAAAATACCACAAGTTAGTTTAAAGCCAAACAACCTAGTGCTGATACACTCGAACGTTTGGGCTATAGCTGTGAGGACGGCGGAAGATTCATGGATCAACCACAGGAATAAGTTAGGCCATAATTGCCTTTTCATTTACTAGTTATTCTGATGTATTAAAAATTAAAAAAATAATAAAATTGTCCCACTAAATTCGTGAGTACACGGAGTGTATAAAAAACTAAAAAGTGATATTAAAGCAAACAATAAACTTTGATACACTGAGTGTTAAAAAATTATGAAATTCGGATATATATTTTTTAACTTTTTTCCCCCATAAATCAACTTACAAGATTTGAAGTTCCGTAAAAAAAGGGAGGATGATGGAAAAGAAGGTATTTAATAATTACCATAACAAGGAAAAGAAAGTATCGAATTACCGTAATATAGAAAATAGGTATTTACCATAATAATTACCGTAACAGTTCTTGTTGTTCAAGCATCTTAAAAACGGTGCATTGGCATGGTAGACGAGTTTGGATAGGTTTCGGTTTACAAACTCACTTAGATCTCTAATTCCTCTCCAATTAAAAACCTTTTAAAAAAAACAATCTTCTTCTTATATATATACCTAGTGAGTTTATTATTATTATATACATATACACAAAGTATAAACGAACAACGAATCAAGAAACAAAACAACTAATTAACGACCATGAGAGGTATTCACCGCCGCCGTTCTCCCAGCCCCCAAAGGAGGAAGAAGAAGCCAAGAACAAGAAGTCGAAACCATAACACGGCCAAGAAGCAGGAACAATTACCTCGCACACGGGATTTCTACCTTCTCGAGATTTACGTCGACAAGGCCACGGACAATGATAACTTGAAGAGTATGAGGAAGCACGGGAAGTACCATGTGATCATCAGCGATGAGAACGGCTTCGAGGACAAAACGACAAAGGTCGACGGCCCTGACCCCGTGTGGAATTACATGTTTACAATCAGGTACGGGGATCTCCCTAGGTTTGTCTACTTGGACGTAGTCGAGGATAATTGCTACGGTAATGATAGTGGGACGTCGCTTGGAGAGGCATGTAAAGGCAAGGCGCGGATTGAGATGCCGATGATTCGTGGTATCGTGGAGAGTCGGACAATCGAGCTTGTTAGGATTGAGAATTGCGAGAGGACTTGTGGTGGGTCGTTGGACTTGTGGGTGAGGTTGTCTAAGCAGGTTGAACTTGTAGACTTATGATTGATAATTATTGATTAATTAGACAATGGTTTTTCTATTTTATTTTCTTTGTTATTTCACTTATTTGTTATGTTACTCACTCTATCCCTCCTCCCTCAAAACAAAAGGCTTACCTGCGATTGTCAGCACGATTTAAAAAAATAAATTGAGTAGAAAAAAAAAAGATAACTGTTTGAAATCAAATAAGATTGTGAGGTTTATAAGTTTAAAACTTTACATCATTAAGCACCTAAAATTGATATTAATAACTTCAATTTTAAAGTCTCATGAGATCAAGTTAAGAAACCAACTTCTAATAATTATAAAATTACCCCAATAAAAAGTATAGCTTCTAAACAATTTCAACCCTACTAAAAGGTAAAAAGTCTGCAATATTCTTTATTTTCTCACCAACAATACTCTGTTTCTTTACAGTATTCTTATAAAAATGACCTATGCGAGTATGTTCTAAGCAATATGAAGCCGATCCAATTGAAAGTATAGAGCCAATCGAATCGAGTAATCGTTGCTACTCGGCGTGAACCATAATTTACCATGTGATTTTATTTTTTGTGCTGCTAAGAGTTATAATTTGACAACATAATAATGGAAATTCAATATCCTCAAGTATGGTGCATACTGCATAGTACTGTAGTACATAAAAAACATCCATCCGTTTTTCGCGCGGATCAGCCGTCCACGACGATTAGAAGTTTCGTTCGCAGTTAGATTTTTGTTTACCCGTCAAAAGCGGGTGCGTGAAGGTTTGGCGGGTGGCAACCTGCAATCTACCCGCCTAATAGGACTTTATATTTTTTAAGTTTTTTATATTATTACAATTACACTTTCTCCATTTTATTAATAAGATTGTAGGTTTCCTTTTCTGGTATACCATTATAAAGTTCTTAAGTCCAAAAATGAAATTTTTTTATTCCACTAAACAATTCTTTATTATTTATTTGTCCTACTTTATAACCACTTTATCACTATCTTTCATACTTTATCACTCATTTATAATTAAATACTCATATAAATTATTTTTTTAACATTATTACTTAAAAATCGATAATTTTCACCCCTTTGGAACTTCTAAATAAAATGGAGGAAGTATTATTTTTTGAAAATATATGTACTTTTATTTGAAATACTTTTTTTACATTAGAAATTTAGAACTACTTTGCTTTTGTTATGTATTTGTAGTTATGTGATTTGAAATTCATGACACTTGAAACATTTGTGTATTTGTGTTAGTTTGTGCCAAGCTATTATTGTCATCTTTTGTAATATTATTCTAATGTGCAAACCAACCGCCAACAATATTCAATCGCCAGCGACGGGTAGATAAAATGTTTACCCACCATAGAAAGATAGACTAGGATTTTTTTGTTAAATATTATTCGTGTCCGCTGCTTACTCATCTAGTTTTTTTTTTTTAACGGTAAAATTTATTTCTAAGCGAAGTATATACAAAGTGTCGTGCATAAGGTTAGCACACCCTTAAAAAAAAAAGTACCACATCCGAATAATACAATGATATACTATAGCAAATGAAAGTAGTTATTTATGAATGAGGCTTCTCAAGGTCCTTTATGTCAATTTACTATAGAGCCAATAGATCAAAGTTGAAGAGTTTGTAATATATTCTAAGCCAAAATTAAAGATTCGACATATTCGTAGGCCGCTAGTTTAGGAAACTAAGACTACCCGCATCAGTGGTTTAAGGCTAAGGCCAGTTTAAGGCCTTAAACTGGCCTTAGCCGCGTTTAAGCAGTTTTCGTCTGCATCAGTGACTGCTTAAACGCGGCTAAGGCCAGTTTAAGACCTGCCACGTCATTTTTTTTTTTTTTTTTTTTTTTTTTTTTTGGTTAAGGTAAAGAAAAAGGAAGATTGTTTGTAAAGAATTTCATACGAAATCAAGTTTATAGATGGAAATCACGAATATATTACATTAAGTTGTACCGAATTTGAAACACACAATATTACAACAAGTTCTGCTTAATTGAAAACAAACGATTGAAACAAACAACTGAAACAATTGAAAATGCAAACAACATTCTAATGGAAACTAAGGCCTCATCCTCCAAATGTGTTCAATCAAGTCATGTTTGAGTGCGTCATGTTGGATGTAACTCTCCATCATCCTCTGGTTCTTCCTGTAATCAACAAAATCATTCAGAACAGATGGACGTGTTGTGATTGTCACGTCCCTAAGGATGTCTGCATTGTACTGCAAGTTGCCTTCGGCTCATTCCTTAAGCCAGTCTTCGATTGCTTGGTCGTAGTTTAAGTAATTGTCACGCTCATCCTCGACTATCATGTTGTGAAGTACGATGCAACAATCCATTATCTGTTGGAGTTGTAGCCTGCTATGTGGAAGGGCCGGATGCTTGATAATATGAAACCGAGCTTGTATAACTCCAAAAGCACGTTCCACATCTTTCCTGCAAGATTCTTGGCGCGTGCTGAACTTCTGTAGTTTGTGAGTCGTAGGATTGGGAACGGCAGGTACGAATGTTGCCCAATTTGGGTAGATTCCATCGACTAGGTAGTAAGGCATGTTATACTCACGACAATTGATATGAAAGCGCACGTCGGTGACACACCGTTGAGGAGATCGTCGAACAAATGTGATCGTTCGAGCACCATCTTATCATTGAATTTTCCAGAAAGTCCAAAGAATGAATGCCAGATCCAAGTATCTTGGGATGCAACAGCTTCGAGAATGAGAGTGGGCTTTCCGCTCCTGCCTTGAAATTGACCGGCCCACGCCTTTGGACAATTCTTCCACTCCCAGTGCATACAATCGACACTTTCAATCATCCCGGGGAAGCCTCTACTCGCGTTGATTGCAAGAAGCGTTCTCAAATCATTTTCAGTAGGCTTCCGCATGTACTCCGGGCCAAAGCGTTGTACGACTGCGATACAGAATCGATTAAGACATTTAATAGCCGTGCTTTCTCCCATTCTGCAATACTCATCAACCCCGTCTGCGCAAAGCCCATAGGCTATCATTTTCATGACTGCGGTAAACTTTTGGTAAGGGGTTAAACTCGGTGTACCAGCCGCATTGACGCTGTTGTGGAAGTAGGTGTCCGTCTCCATCACACCGGCCATCACTCTGTCGAACAATTCCCTCCTCATTCGGAACCTCCGTCTGAATTGGTTTGCGTAGGTAGCTCTTGGAGCAAAGTAGTCATCGTACAATTGCACTCCCCGTTGCACTCTACTCCTATCAATGTACGCACGTTTCTTCTTTTCTTTTTGTGGCTTCTTTGATCGTTCTTCATACTGCATGGATTGTTCTATCATGCTTGGCAAGTTTTGGATGAACTGCTTTTCCATTACTTTGTAGTTCGAGGACGAACCACCATCATTGAATTGTTGGTTGAATTGAGGGTAGAATTCTGGGTAGATTTCTGCAGTAAAGTTCTGGAGGAAGTTATCGGTGGATGATGATGATGATGAAGATGATGAAGATGATGAAGACATGATTATCTTTCGAGAGTGGAAGTGGTTGTGGATGCAATTGGATTGTGTTGGTTGGTGTGTCTGATTGTAAGTTCTGAGATGCTATTAAATAGAGAAAGTCAGCTGGCAAATTCAAATTCAAATTCAAATTAAAGATAAGATTTCCGACAAATTCAAATTCAAATTAAAGATAAGATTCCCGACAAATTCAAATTCAAATTCAAATTAAAGATCAGATTCCCGACAAATTCAAATTCAAATTAAAGATAAGATTCCCGACAAATTCAAATTCAAATTAAAGATAAGATTCCTGACAAATTCATTTCAAATTCAAATTTCAAATTTCAAACAACACACTGATTTTATTACAACGGACATCGATCTCTCACGGAAAGGAAATACAAGCACACCACACTTGGACATAAAATTAAAAAACGAACAAATCACACATGCGTTAAAGTAAAATAAAAGCAGACGACCATTTCTGCCTACTCATCGGGAAACAACTCCATCTTAAGACTGTCGAACACTAGCTGCTCATCAGGCATCGAATCACGGACAGCCTTTTCTGCTAGATATTTGGTATACATCTTCAACTTCTTGAAACGTAGTTCTTCATCTTGTCTCTTTTGTTGTTTCTCGGATATCTCCTGGAAATAGAGAAACTTCTGTTGGTCAAGCTCAATTGAAGCCGGATAATTCATGGTGAACCGCGACATTTCTTCACTTATCGGACTTGAGCTAGAATTTCCATTTCTAGCCAACCTCTTGGCCACGTCACGTCCCATGGGACGTTTCTCCGGGGAGGTCACGACAAATGAACGTTTGCTCCCACCACTACTACCAGCACCCGCAGATGCCATTGGCTCGTCTTCTCCCTCGTCACCACCACCACCGGCCTCTCCCTCCCGAGGCCTGTTCACATAATCATCCCAGCGTAAGTATTCCGCATGCTCCGGATACTTCTTCACGACATTCCATTGCTCCATAAGTGTGAAGGCCTCATTTTTCTTTGCTCTGTAGAGATCCTGGGCGTACGAAATTATTTGTTCATCGGTGTAGTTACCACTACGTTGACCAAGGAACTTGTGTGCTTTTTCATGGCAGATAACCCACACAGATATGTGTTTTTTAAGCAACTGCAATCTCCCCCGGAGTGAGTCCTTGGTGCGCACATTCATATCAGGAATCATCCCATCCCTACGGGCGTTTTCGTATCTTTCGGACACCTTTCTGAAGATCGACTTGAGGTCTTGGTTCGTGCCGGTGATTGGGCACTGGCAAACCTCCGCGTAAGCAGTCAGAATGACCCCGTCCTCATGAATGTTAAAGCTGTGTCTCTTAGAACCACCACCACCAACTTTTTTAGCGGCTTTCTCTTTTCCTTTGCCACGACCACATGTTCTTTCCTCGGCCACGGGCGGCTCCGGCTGGGTCTCACGAACAATCTCAGGGTACTGTTGAGAATCATAGAACATGGGTGTTTGTGAGGGTGGACTGTTGAAATAAGGAACATACGGAGTTTCAGATGGGTTTTGGAAAAGAGCTCGGTTAGGTGGGGGGGAGGGGGTTGGACGAAACATGTCATTCATGATAGAATCGTATCGTTCAGGATCGCTGTTTTTCAAGTAATTAAGATATTGTTGTTGCTCGGGAGTCATTTTGGTGGATGAGAAAAATGGAAAGGAAAAGAGTTGAGAGAGTGTTTTGAGTTTAATTAAGAAGGGAAAAATGAGTTGGAGAAATTGTGAGCAAACATATCCAAGAGTGGTGTCTATTTATAGATCTCGAAAAGTTCTATCCGTTGGTAATTTTTATTTATTTTTTGCATTTTTATTTTAAAAGTTATGACCGTTTGAAATTTAAATGGAAAAGTAAAAAAAAAGAATTAAAAAAAAAATAAAGTAAATGGGTGGAGTCCACCATTTGGTGGACTCCACACCACATTGCTGCTCAGGTTTATCATAAACGCTGAGCAGGCCAAAACGCGGCCCAAGCCGCGTTTTGGGCCACTGATGTGGCCCAAAACGCGGCTTGGGCCGCATTTTCAGTCCCCTTAAGCGCGCTTAAGGGGACTGATGTGTGTAGTCTAAACTGAAATATAAGGATGATTCTTCTCAACGGACCCCGAGGCAATCACTAGGACTCTAGAGTATAAAGGTAATAATTAATCCATTTCATTAATAAATTTCTAAGGATACTATTAATTGCGACCTTTGATCATGTATAACTACTAAATTACAGTAGAGAAAAATATAATAAAATTATATTATGAAATTGAATGGAGTATATTTTCATAATCAACTTTTAATTTATATCGATACAGTTTAATTTAAAAGTTATACGTGGTCAAAGGTCGCGATGAATAGCACCTTAGAAGTAACTAATGAAACGGAGGAATTAAAACAAATTCCCATAAAAACAAATGGTTTAAGCCTTTAACAAGTCAAGTGCATATTGCATTTATATTTTATTTTCGGTCAATTTTGGCAAATGAATAAAATCATAAAGAATTGCCCACGTGAGACTCACGCCTCCACTCCCAACATTCTGTAACAAAATATCAACCACTTATCCCATTCCACCACCTCACTATTAAACCCCCTCCTCCCTCAGCCCAATTTTCCCAAATCACCACCACCCAAAACCACAGCCATGGCCGACCTTCCACCGCACGTCCTCATCTTCCCTCTCCCGATGCAAGGCCACGTCAACTCAATGCTCAAACTCGCCGAACTCCTCTGCCTCTCCAACCTCCACGTCACCATGGTCCTCTCCGACTACACCCACGCTCGCCTCTGCCGCCACGCCAACATCGAGGCTAAATTCTCCCGCTACTCCGGCTTCCGCGTCGCCACCATCTCCGACGGTCTCCCCGACGATCATCCGCGAGTCGGCGAGCGGACGATAGAGATCGTGCTTAGCTTGAAGAAAGTCGGCGGATCGGAGTTTCGAAACCTAATGGAATCGACTGACGCGCTCAGCTATGGAGGATCACGGCGGCGCGTGACGTGTTTGGTTATGGATGGTGTTTTGAGCTTCTGTATACCTGTTGTGCAGGAAATGGGGATTCCTTTTGTGTATTTCAGAACTGTTGGTGCATGTTCGTTTTGGGCTAATTTTTGCTTCAAAGAGGTTATTGAAGCTGCTGAACTTCCGATCAAAGGTATTAGCAATCAGGACTACAAATTACCAATGTTAAACTATAATGGTAAAATAAATAATAAAATTCTATTATGAAAATTTAAGTATATATTTTTATAATATAATTCCGATTACGGTTGATTGGTCAAATTCAAAATGGTACAATTATTCATAGATTTGAGTGAGTAATTGAGCTTCATCTAATATGTTTTGAGCAGGCAAAGAGGAGGACAAATATGAGTTCTGGAAAAAACCAGAGCTCGATTTGATGGTGACGAGTGTGCCAGGAATGGAAGGGTACCTACGGAGACGTGATCTACCGGCATTTGGCCGTGTAGATAACGCTAACGATGCTGGATTGCAGACTATTGCAACCGAAACTAGACGGACGGCTCTTTCGAGTGGATTGATACTCAACTCGTTCGAGGATTTGGAAGGTTCGATTATGGATGAAATCCGAAGGCACATTCCTAATGTGTACTCAATTGGTCCTTTGCACACGCATTTGAAACACCGATTGGATTTGGAGAAAACAGAGTCGACTATGAACTCGAGTAGTTTCTGGGAGGAGGATAGGAGTTGTTTGACTTGGTTGGACTCGCAGGCTGAGAATTCGGTTATTTATGTGAGCTTTGGTAGTGTGACGATTCTGACTAGGGAGGAGTTGCTGGAGTTTTGGTATGGGCTGGTGAATAGTGGGCAGAAGTTTTTGTGGGTAATGAGGCCTGATTCGATTATTGGAGACGAGGATGGTGCTGTGAAGAAGATTCCAGTGGAGTTGGAGGAGGGAACGAAGGCGAGAGGCTACATGGTGGGGTGGGTTCCGCAGCACGAGGTGTTGGCGCATCGTGCTGTGGCTGCATTTTTTACGCATAGTGGATGGAACTCGACCCTGGAGAGTATTGCGACTGGAATGCCAATGCTGTGCTGGCCTTATTTTGCGGACCAGATGATTAATAGTAGGTTTGTGAGTGACGTGTGGAAGGTTGGGCTAGATATGAAGGATACTTGTGACAGGGTGGTGATTGAGAAGAACGTTAGGGAGATTATGGTGGAGAGAAGGGATGAGTTCTTGGAGAGGGCTCGTGTTATAGCGGAGTTGGCAAAGAAGGCGATTAGTGAAGGAGGTACTTCAGCCAAGAATTTGGATCGGTTGATCGAGTTCATAAGGTCAGCTGCTTGAGGGGTTTTGTTGTGTGGGATTGAAATGATATAAGTTCTCGCCTGTTTTAGAACTTTGAAGTAATTTGGTTCAATATCTTGGCGAAAGACACCTAAGTACCAATAGTTGTTTTGTTTGCATGGATGATTGTTGTAATACTTATAGCTTCATGATTCAACTGGAGGAAATGAGGTCATACCTATACTATTAATAATTGATGGTTCTATATGATTCATGCCATTGCTATCAAGCTCCAATTATTGGAAGCCTGCCTGAGGAAGAACAAGACATGAGATGATTAATAGCAACTTTTATTCCATTTCAACACATTACAGATGACACCAAGAGCAGACACACATCAGTACATCACTCAACACAAAACGGAAACATTTCAAGCATCAAACCCACACATTTCAGCTTCGAATTCTAACATGTTCACCCAGAAATCTCAATGGCCTTAACCTCAGGCTTCTTCACCTCCGCTTTTGGAACCGTAACAGTCAAAACCCCGTTCTCCAACCCCGCCTTGATCTGATCCAGCTTCGCATTCTCCGGCAGCCTAAACCTCCTCAGAAACTTCCCTGAGCTCCTTTCAACCCTATGCCAGGTATCATTCTTCTCCTCCTTCTCACGGCTCCGTTCGCCACTGATCTGCAACACGTTCCCTTCCTCAACCTCGACCTTAACCTCCTCCTTCTTCAGCCCAGGCACATCCGCCTTGAACACGTGCGCTTCTGGAGTCTCCTTCCAGTCGATCCTTGCCGCGGCGAGCTGCGACGCCGGATCGGAGGAGGTGGAGAATGGCCAGTCACGGAACGGATCCCACAGGTCGAAGACGTTGCTGCTGCGATTGCCGAAAACACTTGGAATTAGAGACATTTTGATTGATGTAGAGGAATTGAATTGCTTGTGAGTAGAGAGCCTTTGAATTGTTCTTATGTGAATTTTCTGATGGAGTGAGATGGAGAGATGAGGGAAATTTATAGGGGTTGGGATGATACGCCATTGGAGAGGTCCAGGAGTTTCTGATAGCTTCCGGTGGAACTTTTTGGTGGGAGAAGGATGAAGAAGGACCTGGAATCGGAGAAGTTCAGTTTCCCGAATCGTCGATGAATAATGGGCCTCTTTGCATAACTTTCACTTAGCCCGTCGGTTTGGGCTGGTTCAAAGTCTTTTCACTTGGACATATGGCCCACTATTCCACACAAACTCAACTTGATCTTATCCTTATGAAGATTAATAGTTGTATATGAGAAAATTCGGGCCAGAGGCCAAATTCTGATCAACGTTGTATAAAAAGGCAAGGCTGAGTCAATTCTTCCAAATAGAGGCAGCGGTATAATGGGGATTCAAAATAGCTGGTAATTTACCAACTTTACCCTTTTAGCGAGGATGAATATTAAGGTTGTGATTTGTGATCATCGGCCCTGTGATTTTTTCCACACATTAACATAGGGTTGGTTAATCGTTGGTCGGTCGCCGGTACTCACCCCATTTTGGTTCTTACCCTATGTTAATCGGTGGTCGGTCGCCGGTATTCATATATGTAACGACCCGACCAATCCGGCCGGCGTGGTTACTCATGGGCGCTCTCCGGGGTGATATGCTGGCCCCACAGACCAACACGGATTCTAATCCGCGCACTTTGTCCTCACTCGTGCGCGCACCGGGAACTTCCCAGTGGGTCACCCATCCTAGAAATGCTCCAGAGCAAGCACACTTAACTCTGAAGTTCTTCTAGGTGGATTCCCGAAAAGAAAGATGCACCTTGTTGATATGAGTAGCATTCTCAACCCCTTTAAGCCTCTGAAATCTGGGGCGTTACAATATATATAATTAGGTTGGTTTCGGCACTGAACGACTTCTATATCTCCCAGATGTTTCGGTGAAAACGCATCACAACGAGACTCCGAGAGTACGGCATAGGCTCCTAGAGTCCGGTAAGTTTACAATTATTAGATCGTTACAACATTGCGTAGTTTAACAACGAAATATAACTTCGCTGACTCAATGGACTATCCTTTATAGATGATGAACTACGGATGCTATGCAAAAAAGGGGCTTTTAGGTCTAAAAGAAAACTAGCATGTAAGTGTAGTTCTACTCAACCTCTCGCCTTATTTTTCTCTATTTTTTATTAATTTGTTGGTGCTATTTTCTTGCTGTGAAAATTGCATGCTTGTGAGTTATTGCTCCTATTTTGTTTTTCATAGTTTTATCACTCAGCTCATCTTGGTCTCAGGTTTCTTTATTGAGAACCGGTTAGTATATGTTTAGTTGTTTAAATTTTCCAGCTTTAGGTACATGTTTCCTCCTTGCTTGTTTCTATGAGCAAGCAGTGTTGAACTTCATTTCAAAATTCAAATCCTTTCATTTGCTTTGTGTTTATGCCATTAATACTTATCTATGTTGCTACTGTTTGATCAATGCAATAAGCTACACTTTATGAGGTATTAAGTATTAACATTTTTTGGTCATCAAGGTTGGCCCAATAAAACATAATGTTCTTTAGAATGTTTTGAATGACATTTTCGATCAAAACAAATCAAAGATTCAGAATCAGACATACTAGTTGGATCTGTAATTACAGAACATGATCAATTATACTACTATCGCCCAAATGATGGGTTTAGCCACTCGTCTTTGCATTAACACCCATTCGAGATACACATAGAGAAGGATAAAAACACAGGCCACAAGTGCAGCAATTGAACTGCGTCATTCACACCTCGAAAACACTAAATGTGAACTGACACCCAAAATTATCTAGTAACCAGCAAAATCAAATTGCTAAGCTAATGTCTCGTTGCACCATGTAATTGAGCATCATTCACCAATCTAATAGAATGCAAAGATTAAATCCTAATTCACCATTGTTTCTAAGAGTGTTTGATAAAGTTTAGTGATGTATGAAAAACAAGTTTATAAGCTAAGTAGTTGGGAAAAGGAGTGTGAAACCAACACAATACAAGAAAAATTGATCTTCCCTCCTTCATAACTGACAAGCTGGCCCTGCTCACCTTGCAAGAGCAAGAGTTGGAAGGGTTGCCCTTAGGATTTTGAGCAAACTTTTTGTTTTCTTCTTTTCTCATTCTCATATCATATATCCTTCAAGGACATTGAATCATACATAAGCTAAAAACATGGATTTTCAAATCTTTTGTGTATGAACAACACAAGACACACAAAACGTGATAAAGTATCAGAAACACACACAAACTAAGTTAATTATAAAATTTATATTTTGGGGGCAGGGAGAGAAAGATAAAAATAATGTCACATCAAGAGACGCTCCAAATGGACATTTGGTTCGAGATGAGATCATCTCCAACATTTGGTTCAACTTATTCTCCAACGAACCAATTAATAAATGACACATGGCAATAGTATAGTTGGGACTTTGTTGCAATTTGAAACAATTTCTAGTTTCCTCTTCTTCTTACTTTCTTTTATTTACTTTCATTTTTCTAGTCCCTCACTTTCATTTTTAGTTTTCGCAAGTTTTTTTTTTTTTCCTTATTTTTTTTATTTTCGCTAGAAAGTATTTCCTTATTACATAAACAAAGTGAAATTCTGGTAAAATTTATGATTTTTCTAAAAAAACGTTTAGAACACCGGCTCTTTCATTTTGACTTTATAAAGTTGACTATTATTTAAAATTTGACCACACCAATCGTATTTTATTCAAAAACAAATGGAATAACATTATATTATATTATGAAAGAAAGTCAAGTGTGTTTTTCTAACATAAATTTATTATATATTAATAATTTGTAATTTAGAAATAGAATTTTGTAAAAAAAAAATCAAGGTAGAAAGGTTAAAATGGAATGGTTGAAATATTAAAAAACCAAAGTTTGCATCCAAGTTTATATTTTTAGGATTTGTTTATTTATATAATAGAGTGAAAAATAATATAAGTATATTATTCTATTAAATTAATTATTAATACTCTGAGTGAACGAAATAAACAAACAAGCCCAAGCAACAAAATGTAAGGAAAAAAAAAAGAAGGGTGTGGAAAATAACAAATGGATTAATGGACTTGATTTGTAACTTGGGAAAACCGACATGGCAATTATGGAAAATTGCAAGAAGCACAAATAATTTAGCAACACTTGTCAATTTCTAATTGAATTGTTGGTGTAGATGTTGGACTTTCTGGATTAATGGTTTATTCTTTACTACAGCATGCTGCATTACCGCATGGACAACTGTCACCTCTTATTACTCCGACTCAACTGATCTATCCATTTCTTTTTGAGAAACCGAATCTTCATTCATTAAATATATCAAAGATATACATCAGGATTATCAAAAGGCAACAACACCCCCTCTTCATCACGCAAAGCATCATAGGCCAAAACGTGCGCTACTTTATTACAAACACGAGAAATATAAGAAAAATCAATCGAAATGAAATATCAGTCTCTCATGGCCAAAGGGGACGACCGCCACCCCAAATTTTTTAATTTTGTTATTTAATTATTATATGTATATATTTATGAACAAATTTATTTTTCGCCACCACAATTTTCATTAATGTATTTAGTTAATTTTTAGTTAGTCGGAATTACCTATAAGAACCGTGCTGTCTTTAATTTTGTGAGACCCTATGCTAAAACTTAAATTGAACCGTACATCTAACATTTAATATACGAGAAAAAACGATATAGTCAACTTTAAATATAAAATAGTCTACAAAATTATTTTAAAACAAACCCCTACAAAAATTAAATTTCAAAATCAGTCCCAAATAATTTTCTGTTTTTTTTTTCCTTTACTTTTTTTTATTATCAAAAAATAAATACTAAAAAAAAAAAAGGTTGGGAAGAAGGAGAGCTCCGATCGGAGCTCATACACAGCACCGATCGGAGCTCTTCAAAGCTCCAATCGGAGCTTTGTTAAGCTCCGATTGGAGATGTGTTAAGCTCCGATTGGAGCTTAACGCAGCTCCAATCGGAGCTGATCACACAGCTTCGATTGGAGCTTAACAAAGCTCCGATTGGAGCTTACCACCGCTCCAATCGGAGCTTAACACAGCTCCGATTGGAGCTGTCTAACTCCGGTACCGGAGTTATAACCAGAGTTATAACTCCGGTACCGGAGTTGGGTTTAAAAAAAAGTAAAAAGAAAAATGAGAAAAGAAAAAGGAAATAAAGAAAAACAGAAAAAAGAAAAGAAAAGAAAGAAAAAGGAAAAATTAAATAGTTAAGGTCGTGTTTGGATGTTAACTTTGGAGGAGAGAGAGAACGTCGTAGTCAACATCGGACGGTGACTTAGATTTTTTTGTAATTTTCCGCGATAGTTGGGTTAGGATGCAAAGTCGCTGTTTAGTGGGGGTACCAAACGTAATTATGTCTTTATAATATAAAACTTGAGATTTCAAAAATTAAAACTCTATATGATTCAACATATCACATAAGTTCATAAGCGACCATATATACTGCCAGTCCGCCACCCCTATTTTCAAATGGTGACTCCGCCCATGATTATTAAAAGTGGTAGTTTCCCGCTCATCAAGGCTTTGAGTTCTGAAAAGGAGCTAGCTAGCCGGTCTACTAGGAATTGTCTATCGAGGAGTGCTAATTAACTTCCCTGCCTGCCGAAATTAATGAGTTTGGATTAAAAACTTTAATGGACATTAACTATATTAGATCATTGACTATGGTTCGGGATTTAATTAGGACTTAAACATATAAGCGCTAAAAGAATTCATCATAAATTGAAGTCTCCAATGGTTTGGGATTACTATATGGGTCACATGTTACTCCTTCTTTACATTTCCTACTAAGGCTCTGTTCTTTTCATCTGAAAATTGATTAAGTTCAGTTCAGATCAGTTCAGTTCAGTTCAGATTTGTCTAGTAGTATTTTGTACTACAAATAAGTTAAGTTCAGTTCAGACTTTTTAGAGAACAGAGCCTAAAAAGTGTAATTAAACCATTAATTTGAAATGCTTTGGCCTTAATCGAGGGCTACTATAGTAGCCCTTTTTCATGGGCTACTAAATGATAGCCCGAAAAAAGCCCATACTGAAGACTTTTTTGGGTTTAATTGGGACTTTAAAGTCATGGACTACAATATAATAGTCCCAAAGAAGCTCATATTGGAAACATTTTTTTTTATTTAATTGTGGCTTTAAACTCCAGAAAGGTCTCCACGAGGAGTGATCTTAAATCTTTTTACTATTGTTCCACAAGAGTTTATAATATTTTAATGCAGTACAATTGAAAGTTGAAAGTTGGGTGCACCTCTCTTATGCATCTTTGTGTAATTAGTAAATTATTATTGGAGATAAATAATATTTTGATGGTTCAGTCGGCCGTGATATTTTTAGAGATTAATAATATTTTGATGATTAAAAAAAGGTTGAAATTTGAGGTGCAGTGGACGGCGAACGCAACCTCCATCGCCGCATTCGTCAACAATCACGCAGGTGGATAGAATGGAGAATACCAATGGCGGCGGAGGAGGTCGGAGAAGCTTCAGGCTGATGGTTTATCGTCACTGTATGCGATCTATGTGCATGAAAGGTGACGCGTGTGGGTTCCTTCATCAGTATGATAAGTCGAGATTAGAATTTTACTGTACACGGAAAAGAATAAGCGAAGAGTGTCATGAGTTTAGACCAGATTATCTAGTTCATTTTAGCAAACCAACATGAAAAAAAGCTCATATTTCCTACTACATTTCCTACTTGTGTGTTATGACTAAATTCCCTAGGAAATGCTGGTTTTTCTTTTTCTAGTTCAAACCAAACGGACTCTTAGTCCAAAGTCCACAACATATGTAGAAGAGAGCTTAAAGCTCATCTCTTGTAGGACCCTCTATTTTATCCTGGAGAAGAGAGCCGGCGGAAATGATCTGTTGGGCAGGCAGGATTAATGTTTAATGGTATCAGGACAAAGAAGGTGCCTCAAGATGTTCAAGGCCGAAGGCATCATCGTCGAACACCATATACCTTTCCCTTAGATTGACATATGACTACGATGAAGAAACGAGTCGATACCTTCCCTCATGATCCAACAACGGTGCCGACAAAGTTTTGGGTTTTAAGGAATTCGGTCACCTCGCATTTCTTATAAATAGAGTTCAACCACCACGCTTATAAGATAATCCCCATTATCATATCCTACTAAAATACGATAGGGTTAAAGCGCTTCATTCTTCGGACCATAAATCTCGGTTAGGTCATAATCGACATGTCTGAAACAAGTCGGTCCTCAACCTTCTAGCATAAGACAGAAGACGTCTTATTAGGGGATAAATAGAAGTGTTGAACTTCTATTATTTGGATAGAAAGATCCCAAAGGGATTTTATAGGCATATGCAGGCCCGGCTAAGCCCAGGCAGCCCGCCCGAACAGGGCCACCCAAAATTAGGGGCCTCAAATTTTTTAGAACATTTATATATTGGTTTTTGTTGTAGAAAAGGTAACAAAATCTGGATAGCATGTATGGTTGTTGGACATGGGTTAAGAATCTCTAATTTCAAGTGGTCTTTGGTTCAAATCATCTAGTTAACATATTTTATTACATTTACTTTAATTCTTTCCATTTTGTTTTGTACTTTATCTTTTGTTGTTTTAATTTGTGAATCATTTTTATATTATCTATTTTTCTTTAGAACTCTAATTTTTAATAGGGCCCATTTATTTTTAGGGGTCAATTAGAACACCTAATAACAGAATAGGCCCCATTAGATTTTTAATTACATATTAGGGGTCGAATTTGACCAAACCAGGCTTAATTCGCCTATCCAAATTTCCATTTGTGAACAACCAAACAAGCCTTACCAAGAGGCCCAAAATGTAATTGTATTTCAACACACATTTTCTTTTTATTTTTGCATTCTTTTGTTTTTCTTTTTCTTTTTCTTTTTTTTTATCAACAATAAAGCTATTTTTTCCTACCAAATTTTATTTTAAAAAACAAATGAAAATTTTGAAATATAAATATATTATAAATACAAAATTATTCTAAATCAAACTCTAATAAAATTTATATTTCAAAACATGTCCCAACATAATTTTTTAAACAAAATCAATATTTGTTTATATTTTTCATTTTTCTTTTTTCTTTTTTTTCCTTTTTCTTTCTTCAAAAGCTCCGACACCGGAGCTTTGCAAGGCTTCGACAATAGCATATACAACTCCAGCTCGGATCTTGCAATGCTTCGACTATAGGAGCTGGAGCGTGTAAGCTCCAGATCGGAGCTTGCACAGCTTCGATCTGGAGCTTACAACTATAATCGGAGTTTCGCAAAGCTCCGCTACCGGAGCTTTTGGAGAAGAAGAAGAGAAAAAAGAAAAAGAAATTAAAAAAAGAAAAATATAAAAGGAAAAAGGAAAAAGGAAAAAGAAAAAATATTGATCTTTTTTTTGAAAATAATGTTGGGAGATGTTTTGAAATATAAATTTTGTTGGTGTATGATTTACAATAATTTAGTATTTACAATAATTCTACATTTAAAATTTTAATTTTTTTCTAAATAACATTTCGTAGGAAACAAGTTATTGTTGACAAAAAGAATAAAAAAAAGGAATAAAGGAAAAGAAAGAAAAGAAAAATATAATCGGAAAATAATAAAGTTAGTGTTCAAATACAATTACATTTTAGGTATCACCTTACTATTGAGTTCAGACCTTGTTTGTTTTGTCCAAAATGAGCTGATGGCATTGTTGTAAATATGTGTTGGTCAACACAAAAAACCCATATTATGGCCTAATATGTAATTGTTGGTCTAATGGGGCCTATTCTGTTATTAGGTGTCCTAACTAGCCCCTAAAGTGATATAAATCTATATAATGCTTTTTAATATATTCTTTTTACCAAATATAATTTAATCTTTTAAAATATGATTATTTTTAAAAATAATACGGCATACTACTATTTGTGTCCTTAGTAACTTAATTTTTTATCTTTATTAAAAAAATATTTTTACTATAGTATTAAATGAGGGCCTCGGTTTTAAGTGGCACAGGGCCACCAAAATCTACGAGACGACCTGGGCATATGATAATGGAGATAGTTTTCTTTGGAACAGAATAAACTGAATAGAGACCGTTTAAGTTAGTTGGGGTAAACACAAAGAAGTTATTTTGAAATTAACAAATAGTTTTTCGGCAATTCAAAAATTATGGATAAAGTTTGTGAGAAAGATAGGGTATGAGTAAGTGTGGCTTGTGATGTTATGCGAACTTGGTCAGTAATGAGGTATGGACTCGGTAAGGTTTGAGCTTACTCGTTGGGCTCGAGAAGGCTCATAATACTATATTATTTATTTAATTTAATATTTCACAGGAATTTGTTCGATTAAAATGAAACAAACTCAGGTATTGAAAAAAGAAAGAAAAAAGATCGAGTTCAAGCTTGAATTTCACGGACAGCGAAGCGTAGCTCAGTTGGTAAGCCGATTCACCTCCAATTAATAGGTCGGGAGTTCGAAACTTCGAGTCACCACGGGGTAAACTGGGAACCATTATTGATACTCGTTGTGCCAGTTCAAAAAAAAAAAGCTTGAATTTTACTCAGTTTTTTTTAATGAAAAGTCGACTTGAGTGTAAATCAAACTTAATGATACTCAACACTAATAATATCTCTACGGGTTAGACCTGGAAAAATTCATCTGAGTCCAAAATTCGATCCGAACCACCAATCCAATCTAAAATCCAAAGTCTCACCCCAAATAATTTAGTAAACTATTCGAACTCTGATCCGAAAGTCATCCAATCTGAAATCACCCAAATCAATTTGATCCGAGCTCACCCAATCCGAAATCACCCCAATAAATTTGATGCGAAATATCCAATCCTAATTAAATGCGACCTGAACTCATCCAATCCGGATATCCAAATTAAATTTGTAAGAAAATATAATTAATTTCATTAATAATAAATATTTCATCTATAAATAACTTATCATTAAGATTTTGAAAACTTGAAGTTGTAGTGATTTATAAATTTTCATTATTATTAGAATAATTTTGATTTTAAATATTCAATTAATATTGAATCGGAATTGACCTTATTAAAATAAGACTGATCCATAATGTTTCGAAATTTAAAATCTGAAGTTCGAATAAAATCTGAATCCGATTATACCCAAAATCTGAAGACATCTTAGTCCAATCTAATCCGATCCAAAATCTTCTAAAATAAAATTAATCATTCGAAACAATCCAATTCGAACATTTCGATCCGAACGTTCAGTTTGACACCACTAGCTTTAGGAGTGAACCAATTTCTAACATTTATCTTTGGATTGAATTAATCTTGTGATTTTGTTATAAAATAGTAGTAAAAGGTTGACATGAATGGATTGGATTGAAGACCTGGTATTCATGGTACGCTATCTATCTTCTATCCTATTGTAGTAGGTCCTGTCCCTGTCCACCCTGCTTCACGCCGAAGGGAAGTTAACCCTTAACCCCACCACACACATAGACTAATACCTCAAATAGACTTTATTAGTACCAGCATAGTATATCATATCTGCCATCCCACACTATATCATTATTATTTTGTCGATTCATTAAAAATTCAAAATAAATTTAATGATGGATAAACTACTACTACTATATCGCGTGATCATTAATTCAATTTTTTCATCACACGATTCCTCCTATAATTATATTTATGAGTCCCTTATATTTATAGTACGTAATTATACTCACCAATGTTTAGCTCATCAAACGGACCAAAAACAGCCACCAGATATCTTATTGTAAATTTCTAGCACCCGGACATTGTATAATATACGGACCCGGACTGGTATACAGGAGTTATCATTGACATTTTACATGATATAAATGATATATTGTTCCACAAATTACTAATTTCAACTATGATAGAAACATGAGATTTAGCCGTAAGACACAATGAGCGTGAGGTTTAGAACAAGGGCTTCGCCTACAAAACTACCACTACCAGATGGCCTAAACATTGTTACCTATCAAGTTATATGATACATTGATACTCATTTTTCCTTTTTTATTTGATCCATTAATTTCTTACGTTTAATTTTCTTTTCACATTTTCTTATCGTGTTATTTTAAGTCCCACCTATCAAACAGAATCATCAAAATCATGCAAAAGTCTAACTTAAACTATTCATCGAAACAGAATTGGTATATGGTAAGTGCTACAGAATTTCGTTGCATATTAAAGTAACTTGTGGATACTCTTCACCTTCAGCACACAATGACAAAACAAACAGAGTCCTTTGTCCACAGTCTGCTTAGACCAAAGAAGATACCATCCACTTGTTTATTTAAAATTTTACACCCAAGAAAAATCAACCTTCTCAAGCCTAACTATTTCTGCAGATACTATATAGCATTTCCTACTAATTTTTTTTTAATCCTTTCACAAAAGTACAAGTCCATTTCATTCCATCCAACATTGGGATAATCTTCTGATTTGGTTTTTTTTTCTTCCCTTCTCTTCTAAAACTACACCAACTTAACACCAAAAAACTTAGCTAATCCACCATTTATTTATTGCCTTTTCCCCTGCAATCACGAGTGCAAGGTAGTAATACTTGTTTGCCCAGAAAATTCGGCCCGAAATCAGTAAGTCCAGTCTGGTGGAAGGTACATATCGCGGTTGATCATCGAAGATCCTTGCGCCAAGAGCAACTTTCGTCTTTGCAACACAATAGCATCCCTTTGAGCCATCAACAATTCTGCAAAAATGAACATTCCACGTTATAACAAACACGTAGTCGCATAAAAATAAATCGAATACTAATATTTATACCATAATCTTGAATGAAAGCGCCTTTGTTGTATCGAGGTTGAAACTGAGTTACACCACGAGTTGAGTAGCCATAGTTCCTGTTGCAGGCATGATTTGTAGTCCTATTTGGAACCAAACCAAATGAACCTGCATCGTACACAAAAAGGCCAAAGAAATCAATTCTAGCTCAAAGTAGATATAGTACGAAATAAATTCACAATATCCATCACCCACAAATGCTAGTCACAAGATTTCACAAGGCAAGTTGAAGAAGTACAATTATCTTGTATTCTTGGTGGTCAAATGTTCAAAAAGACAAACAAAATAAAGATCGGGAAACATTTTTTAAAAAACAAAGTGCAAGTGGAAGTGGAATAAATCATTATTTTTTCGAAATAAATCCAAAAGAGAATTATTGAAAGTGGATTTAACAAGTAAACTACCCTACATTTAAGCCTTAGAATATGGTAAAAAGAAAAAGAGTCACAATCAAAAGAGTTAAGAAGACTAATTTGGCTCCACTCTTGTTTAAACTGAAAGGAAAACAACAAAAGAGTCCATCACATGTAAAATAGTAGTATGGGATGGTAAAACACTAAAACATAGGTCCCAAGTATGGTCCATTTTCTTGAAATGGCAGTTCTTCTAATCATCAACAATTAGCCCAAATTGGAATTTTTTATGGTAAGACGATCTTCCACCCCGACTCAACTTCTTTACATGATAAAGGGCCAAAATACGATAATAAACAAATATATAAAAATAGATCCATAGAAATAACACGACAAAGTTTGTGAGTTGCGACTCACTTGGCCTTTTGCGAGAATCTGAACCGTTGCAAGGACGACTTTCATTTCTAGACATGGGCAAGAACACTCCAGTTCCAGCACACTTCCTACCCGACCCGTTCACAAACCGGGTCGGATTTTGTTTCATGGTCCATGCAGCTTGACCCATTTCCCCAATTCTACTCTTGTTCCGTGGGCCAACCACATTCTGCTTCGGAAACTAAACACAAGAAGAAAAAAAGTTAAGAAAATAAATTTAATTATCCAAAAAAAAAAAGAAAAGGAATAGTCAAAAGAAAACGCTTACATGCGAGTTGCGGAGGAAAAAGTTGCTGTGGTTTGGAGGTGAATAGACTCTCCGTGGGCCCACAGGCCCAGTGGACCTTGAGTCGCTCAAGTTGAGGCTGGCGACTTGGCCAGCGGCCCGGGAAATCAGATCCATAACGTCGTCGTTCTGGGCTCCTAACGGGGTCATTGGCGGGCTACCGTTGGTGGACCCGCCGAGGCTCCGTGCCAGAGTGGACTGTGGTGAGGTTGACATCATCCAGCTACTCTGCTACAACAGCAAAATCGATTTTAAAAAAAATTAGAAAACTGAGAATTAAGTGTTTGTACTCTGTGCTTAAAACATAGTACACTGAGTTTCTATCATTTTAAATAAGCTCATAAAAATGGTGTGAGTGTAACAAGATGAAGGGGAGAAGTAAATATACCTTGAGGTAGGCAAAGTCCGGCGGGAAGGAGGAGGAGTCGCCGTTCAGCACGGCGGAGGAGCTTTGGTTTTCGAAAAGGAAATTATCATCGTCATCGTCAGTGAGGAATTCGGAGGGTAACCAAAAACCAGCAACTTGGTCACTGTCACCCATAGTTTTGTGCTACTAGTAAAGCTAGAGAGAGAGAGAGAGAGAAGATTTTGAAATTGGTTTGGAAGTTTTGGTGGTTGATGAAGGGGGATAGATATAGGAGGAGGAATAAAGAAGTGGGGATTTTGCAGAGAGGAAAATGTGGGACCTACTAAAAGGAAGAAATTGAGACTGGATAGAGAAAGTAGAGTGAAGAATGTTGAAGACATGTACAGTATACAATATAACTTCGTAATAATCATATAAAATATTGGAATTACACAGTGATATTTGAGACGAGTTGAACCGAATCGAGTATCATTGAGATCAAGTTATACATCAATAATATTTTAGGTTTGAATTCAAACGGGCATATTTTTTATGTTGATTAAAATGAATAAAAAAAATATATCTAGTATTATGAGTTATATCAAACCGTTTAAAATTTAAATGTGTGGTATATAACATGTCTTATCAAACCTAAAAATTTATAAATGTCAGGTTTATCACGAGTCTTGTCGAACCTATGAAAATATAAATGTGTGGTATAATACGATTGGTCACGTTAACAAGTTTACCAAGTATCTCCGACTCGTGCTCGTTCGTAAGAAAAGTTTAAAACGAAGCTTGAGCTCGGATATAAATCATCATCGAGCTAGTCGTACCGAATCAAGCACTTAAGGATAGATTTGTGTAACAACACTAGAAACACAGTAATAAAATTTTTACTCGTGTGTCGTCTCGGGGTGATATGCTGACCCTACAGACGAATATAAATTCTAATCCGCGCACGGAGAACTTCCCAGTAGGTCGCCCATACTAGAATTGGTCCAAAGTCGAGCACACTTAACTCTAAAGTTCTTCTAGATGGATTCCCGAAGAAAGAAGCACCTTTGTTGATACGAGCAGGGTTCTCAGTGCCTTGTCCCGATGAAGTGTCCACCTCTTATGAGTTTTGGGCTCGTTCGGCTCTAATACCATTTGTAATGCCCCTGCCACTAATCGGTCGAATGCTCGACTCTTTGGCCAGTGCAGTTGCTCGTGCTCCGACCCTACATGTCAACTCATGTTCTAATCCGCACACTTTGTTCTCACTCGTAAATGCATCGGGAACTTCCCAATGTGTCATCTAGCATAGAATTGGTCCAGAATCGAGCACGGTTAATCTGAAGTTATTATAGACGAATTTCCAAAATAAGGTACACGTCGTTAATATGAATAGTATTCTCAATCGATTTACACCTCTGAAATTTTAAGGTGTTACCGCAGAAGTAAAATATGTCGTAAAACAGTAAAATCAAACCAACTGAATAAAAAGGTTGAGGGCGTTCATAATACTGCGTCTCCTGATTCATTTACTGTGAGCTTTCATTATTCAAATTGAATTTATTGGCTTTGTTTTATTTTGTTTGATGGAAAATTAAAGAGAAATGGGGGTCACGTTTACTTTTCATCTTTTCAGTTACTCCCGTTGCAATTACTCCGTTTTCTGGTTCCATCATTATGCTCTATTGCATTAAACACACTCAATACTGGTAGTGTAGTAGTACATTTATTTGCTACTCCTCCTCCTTCGGATTAATTATTTTTCATTTGATTTTACTCATCATTTTTCAATTTCAAATTATTTCTAAATTATATAATAATAAAATTTAGAAAATTACATTAAAACATTAAAATATTTTAATTCATTACTAAAATATTAAACAAAACTAAATGAAAATCTTTGACCTGAACGAAGTATGTAAAATATTAATTCCTCTTTCACCCATCTCATCCATAAGAATACTCTTTATGGAGACCTTTTCGGGTATTAAAATCTCAATTAAATCAAAAAATACCTCCAATTGAGAATTTTTTGAATTATTATTTAGTAGCACATGAAAAAAGTCTACTGCACCCATTTAAGGTCCAAGACATATAAAAATAATTATTTAATTACATTTTTTAGAAAAAATGTAATAATGGAGTAACATGTGTCACATGGGACCCACATAGAAACACAATTAATCCTAAAACTATTGCGGTTTTCAATTTGAAGTCGTTTTTTTGGAGCCTATAAGTTTAAAACCCCAATTGATTCCCAAACCATAATAAGTGCTTTAAGACATTCTTTCTTTTTCTTTTAATTTAAGCTGAAAAAAAGTTTTTATTAATAACTGAGTATAAAAAACGCTCCAAAAACACGAAAGAACATACTCCGAATTCCAAATGCTAAAATACAGGACCGAAAAATACACAGAACATGCTCTAAGACATTCTACTCCTCCCTTAGTAAATTATTAATATTTATTTTATACAAATACTAAATGCAGGACCGACAAATACTTTAATCAATATAACTCTTTATGTTTTCAAATTCTCATCCGAGTCCTAGAATCAAAACGTACCTAATATAATAAAAAACGTACTCCTGTTCTTTGTCGATGATTTATATTATGAGCTTCTAACACCACCAATAATATAAGAAGGGTCAAATTTCCACAACAATAAAGCTTAGTATAGCTTAAATTCATTGTCGATTTCAATTTCTATAAGATATTGATATGGGGATAAAGCTAGGTTTCGACCATCGAAGGCTCCCTCCTCGAAATTAGTTCCCGGACCAAGATTTGCCTACTGAAACTCCCGAAATGATATTATGGCATCGAACCTAAGCAAGGGGCATGACCCTCGAAGAAGAGAAGTTGCAACATCGAACCCGGAGGGACCCCTGGGTATCGAAGGGGAACGTCAAGAGGGAGGACCCCCGAAAGAAGCAGGTACTTGACAATGTCCAGATCTAAAGCGCTGTTATGTCCGAATAAAAGGAGACATTCCGCAAAGAGGGGCCCCGCTTCGTATCCTCTATAAATAGACCGCATTTACTATGCTCACGACATTCATTCTGTCCCCATGCATTCTCTAATATTCCATTCCATGTCTCCCTCCACATTAACTTGAGCGCGACCTGACTAAGGCAGACCGCCTCACCGTCCCCTCCCTCTAACTCTCCTGTCACTGTAGGTACCGGAATCCCACGGAGAACATACTCAACCCAAAGACTCAGGTGGTTAAGAGATGATGAAGTAGCCCCTTGAACGGTCGTTATTTCAAAGGTCGCGATGAATAGTTCTATTAGAAAGTCATTAATAAAACGGAGGAAATACCTTTTTACCAAGAATTTCATGCTAAAATTGAACTTAAACGACACATTGAAATAGTAAAAATACATAATTTATTGGGTAATTTGCATCAAGATCCCCTGCTAGTTTCATCAATTACACATTGGCCCCTACTAGTTCAACAACTACGCATTACCGCCTGTTAGTGCAAATCAATTACATTTTAACCCACGACCTTGACTTTTAACGAATTAAGGCCTGGAATGTACCATTTTACCCTCATTTAAGTTTTAGTTTTCAAAAAAAACCAAACAACTTTAATTCTATTTTATTACATATTTGACTCTAAATTTTTCTATTTTACAAAATTGACTATAAATTATTTAAATTAACCCCCATTAGTTATCTAAATCTCAAAATGTTCTTAAATATTATAACAAAATGATCCATACACAATTATTGATTCATATTCACTACATATTATTTATAAAAGAAAAAAAAACAAATTAAAAAAAACAAAAAAAATTAAATATACAGCTCATTGGAGCTGTTCGAAAGCTCCGATCGGAGCTTTTGAAAGCTCCCAATCGGAGCTTTTAACAGCTCCAACCGGAGCTGTTAAAAGCTCCGAATCGGAGCTGTTTAAAGCTCCAATCGGAGAAGCTCCGATTGGAGCTTTAAACAGCTCCGATCGGAGCTTTTGAAAGCTCCAAATCGGAGCTTTTAACAGCTCCAACCGGAGCTGTAAAAGCTCCAACCGGAGCTGTACTTTCCGGCAGCTCCGGAAAAAATTCCGGTGCCGGAGCTGGAGAAGATGACTTAAAAAAAATAAAAATAAAAATAAAAGTAAAAAGAAAATAAATTAAAACATGAAAGGAAAAAGGAAAAAGAAAATAAAATAAGTTAATAGAGTGTTTGGCTAGCCACATTTTCAGAAAATTTTGGACTTGGTCAACTCGATTGGGGTAAAACGTAATAGTTGAACTAGTAGGGGGAAAAATGAAATGAGGTGCACTAACAGGGGTTCATTCTGAAAATTTCCCTAATTTATTTGAAATAACCATTTTTACATTTCTATTCAAATTTGATACTTTTTCCATTTCACTAATAATTTTCTAAATTTCTATTTTGAGCGCGTGTTACAAATTTCATAACCTAAATATATAATGTTTTTCAACTCACTTATCAATTTTTTATTATTTATCTTTACTTCTTTATAACCAATTTTTCACTATCTATCATACTTTATCACACATTTACAATTAAATACTCATACAAACTAATTCTTTAATAATATTCTTTAAAATTGATAATTTTTACCACTTAGGAAGTAACAAAATAAAAATAAATGGAGGAAATATTTATATTACCATAGTACTTTACTCCATATTGGTCGAGTTAAATTTTGAAACTTTCAATGATTACCAATATAAAATGTTAAATAATTAGCAGTTTCAAACTTTCAATGAATTTTTTGAAGTATAAAAAATCAATATAATCAACCGTTAAAAATTTTGTATACCGGACCTAAAAATAAATTGTTTGTTGAAAACAAAAGAAGCAAAGCTAGGTAGAATGTGAAATACTACTCTAGATTTGATTGATTTGGGTTCTGACTTCTGATAATCCAATGGACTCGTCAAAATATTTGATGCAGCATCATACCTTAACACTTTGCTTTCCTTGACAAAATTTGGGGTCTCCCGCCATAGGGATACGTCATTATCAATAAGTAGCTTTCTCGTCTCGATCAGAGCTGAAAAGTCTTACCTCCCACACCAACGCAGCTGGCTACCATTTGCCCAACTTCTCGTTATCCAATCTGGGGTATTTCGAAGATAACGTATTGAACAATTATCAAAACGAATAGGCCGAGATCCCCGCCCGAACGGACCGGTGAGATGACGGCCAGGGATGTGCATTGGGTGGTCATTGTGGGGTGTCCGCCTCCCTAAAATTTTAAAAAGAATTTTTCTTTAGCTAATTAATTTTCAGAGTTTGACTCCCAAAACTCCGAAATACAGTTATATATGTAATTTGCCCCCCAAACTTCAAATCCTGACTCCGCCCCTGATGACGACCCAAAAATCCTTAAGAGTGAAACTCTAACTTATATTACTAAGCCTTAAAAACAAAAAAAAGATTTACATATTTTATTTTTGTCATTTTCTTTAAAGAAGTATAAGATTATTTTTTTGACAAATATTTATCTCATAACTTTATTATATGTTTTTACACTAAACCAACGCCACAGTTACTATATAAATCTCCTAAAACTTCAATAGAAAAAATAAACGTAAAAAATCTAAAAAACCGGATGAGTATCATTTATCATATAGCCATCTTAAGTGATGTGGTCTGCTCCCCTTAAATTCTCGACGTCCTCGTCGAGATTTAGAGGGATACATTTTATCTTGGGACCAAACATCCATGTAATACTTTGGCCTGCATGTTATTTAGTGAGTGTTTACAAATGCTAAAAAAAGTATTTTTGTGATTTTTGAGTAATAACATTAGTTTTTTAGTTCACAACTTCTGCTGCAACTTCTCCAGAAAAAAGCAATTAACCGTCAGAAGCTGATAAGTAAGTAAGTTGATGGTTCTACCTGCTTTTACCAATTCGTAATTCCTTTTTAACTAAAAACAAGTGTTTTAATTGAATTTACCAAACACTATCAGGTCTACTTCTGTGACATAAAGGTGTGTTTAGACTAAAATATCAAACACCTATCGCTTTGGATTAAAATCAACTTTTTATAACTTTTATCAAAAGTATGTCAAAATTACTCCCTAAAATCATTTGCAAACACACACTTACGGAACGTTTGGCTCTCTTTTGGACTTTCATTTTCAGGATGGGGGTGGAGGAGGTGAACATGACTTTTTTTTGAGAATGGGATAGAAATATTATTTGAGGTTTTTTTTAGAGTTTAGTAAGCAAAAGTAAAATTATGATGTGTAAAAAAGAGTTATATATAAAGAGAAAGGGAGAGAACGGGTATAGGGAGAGAAATAATATAAAGATATAAGTTATGGAAACAAAACAAACAAAAAAGGAAAAGGAAAAATCTAAAAACTAAAAAATGTGAATATTGCTGAGGGGTGGCTAAACAACATAGACAAAGTTAATTTCCGTTTTTAGAACGAAACTATTCAAAATGAAAAGAGCACCAAACCCTATGTTAGTTCCTACAATTAGGGATAGACCCATGCCACTTTGATTTCAAGGTTCTTCGACTCTTCTACCATCTTTCTGCTCTTCAATTAACATGGATGCAATCATGGGGACTTTTCCACTAAGCACATAGGCAACAACATTAGTTTTACTGGAATGGTAATTGATCCCCATGTCATAATCCTTAAGTAATTCCAATCCAACCACCTTCGTTGCTTCATGTTCAACTTCAATTTTTTTTTTTTTTTGTGTAAATAGATACTTGAGGCGCTTATGGTTAGTAAAGAACTCACATCGTACAACAAGTAATGATGCGGATGCCATATCTTTAAGGCAAAAATTACTTGTGCCAATTTCAATTCATGAGTAGGGTAATTTCGTTCATATGACTTCAGCTGACGAGAAATATAAGCTATCACCTTCAAATTTTTCACTAAGACACACCCTAATCCACTCTTTGATGCGTCACTATAGATAACACATACCCATCGGCTTCATTAGGTACAGTAGCAAGAACTTGACAATCTTAAGTCTTAACAGTCTAGTACTAATGAGAAAAAACAGAACTTTGTCTTGTAACAATATGTAAAAATTGCATAAATAGTACAGTAGCAAGTTTTAACCTAAGTTGTAAAAACGATATCAATCTTTCATTAGTTGTAAAATAGATTCCAAAGCTTCTTAAATTTTACAAAAACACAACCCAATAACATGATGCAAAAAAGAGAAAATATTTGACTAGTGGAAACACATTACAAGATTTTGGGTAATGCGATGCAAGCATGCAACTACATGAAATCACTAAATGGTCCCAACTTAGAATAATATTACTGCTAAATACTACCTGGAAATTATTTGGTCTCTCTGGAGTTGGACATGCATTTTTTGTTCAGGGGATAATGACATTGACCACCATGTCGGAATGCATTCCAAAATCCAAATAAAGTGGGCGCTTTGGTCCATGTTGCAAAGTTATAACTTATCCCCGCCCACCATCAAAAGCTTCCCACTTTGAGAAAATGGAATGTTTAAAAAAATTACACGTTGTAAAACATCTTACTCCATTATAAATTTATAACAACCTATATCAGCATAACCGTGAGAATGATCGATCATCTACCGAAAACAGAAGAATGATGAAGAAAACGACACTCCCAGGTAGGAACTATAATTGGCCGGGTGTTACACACAGATATACTTGATCCTTGAAATAAGCTCTTGAAGATTTTAACTACATGTTGTATACTTGGTAAATACTAAATACTATGTAGAATCTATAATATGGTACAACTACAGCAACCAAGGATATGTTACATAGAATGAAAGGAACCTGTACATATAGAAACGCTTGGCGTGTTATGAGTGTGCTAGGTTCTGATGGGCTTCCAAGAATGTGGAATCATAAACTCTCGTCTTGCTTGCCACCTCGCTCAAGAGAGATCTGCAAGACAAGTGATGAAAACACAACAGTTAGGACCTGTTCTTGCAACTTGTATCTTAACACAAACTTCGTATCTAATCATATATGAAGTACTAGTCAATACTGTAATGTCCGCGATTGCAGCACCCATGAGATTGTTGTTCACTATAACAGCTATAAGAAGCAATACATAGCTAACATAAGGGGTCAAGGTGTAGTAGACTAGTAGAGTTGAAGTGAAGCAATCATGTATAGTACTAGTTGTGTGTATCTGGATCTACCACATCGATTGATTCCATCTTATTTCACTATGATAAGCCTGTTTCCTGAATCGACAAAATGCTGAATGATTTAAAAATCTATTCTAGCTAGCATTTTAGAATATAAGGTGACAGATCATGAGTTAGCCATCACCGTATGAGGTTGTTTTTGCCAAACACACATGTGAAGTTGCAGGCTTGCAGCAGTACAATATAGAACTAAACAAGCCCTCATCCTAATCTACAGGTGTTTTACATTTATACTACAAGTAGTATATACCTGTAACAACGAAGTAAGAAACCTTTAACTGGTGTTAAGTTACAAACTGAAGTTTGAGAAATTACCAAAAGAAGATCCTCGTCTGTACCAAAGGATTTACGTGCCTGCTCTAACGAGTTTGAAGTAATCCACTCCTGTTTCCTGCATAACAAACATTGAAAGATGAAGAGAACATTATAACTAAATCAAACAGAACTTCTTTCTATATTCAACCCAACTTTAAAAGTCCAGTGTGGCCCAAGCCCCAAAGAGTGCGAGTGCTAGAGGAAGTAGAAAGAACTAGACCATCTTGTATCTCGCATCATACAACAAAACTATTTTTCATGCTGTTATAATTAGATAACCAGTTCAATTTACGTCAAAAATTCAAAGAGCGTAAAAAGATAATACCTTGAGCTAGCAGGATCTCGAATCTCAAATTCATTTCTGACAGAGTCATAGCCACATATGACAATGTAATGACCTTCAGAAGAAATGATCCAGATCAGCAGACAATAAACATAAATAGTCACAAACTACACATAATGCCAGAAGTGACAGCAAACGAGAGATGGATTTCAAACGTTCAAATCCAAACACATGGTTTAGATATGAATATGTTCAGCTTTTCAATGCCAGATAGATTGTTTCTAAGGACAACTCATATGATTTGGAATTTGGATTTGTCAAATTGAAACCTTGGCAAGACATATAACAAATACATTTGTCATTTGTGTAATTTTTGGGTAACCAAATGCCTAAAAAAAAAACCTCATCAATAGATATGGTGCAACTTTCTTGCAATTATAGACACAAGAACCTATCATCTTAAGATGTATCAAGCATAGGCAGTTGCACCTTCGACGAGCAGCGAAAACATACAAGACAATATTCTTACCCATGTAGCCAGGGCCACCATTGTAGAAGTCCGAGACATAAGCATCCCGTAGCCGAGAATGACTGCGTCCAGAAGAAAAGGAGAAGCTCAAATATAGAAAGAAATAGGAATAAAGGGCAAAAGGAATAGGTTGAATTTGAAAATCATCAAATGTATGAAGAGAATGCTGACTATTATTATTTTTATGAAAATCTTGATGAACTAATCAACTTAGGTACTATAAACACGGAACAAAAGGGCAATGGGTATAAATTGAAAATCATTCAAGGCATGAGAACGCTTACTATTGTTATTTTTATGAACATCTAGATGAAAGGATCAACTTAGAAGAAGTAAAACAATAGCACAGATGCAGATATAAAGATGGAAATAGGAAAGAATTCAGGATGGACATCCTACAGAAGCATACCTTAATTTATAATGGTCAACTAAAGCAATAACAACATAATTTCCAGATAGGATCAATTCCAAAATCTCTTTAGTGCTGACTGTTCTGCACTGTAATAAGAATTTGTGTCATGCATTATGAGAATACATGTAATAACTAATCACAAGAACATATCAAGATAAATGGGAGAACATATGAACATGCAACGGGAATAACTCAAAGTCAGCAACATTAAAATAATTATAAAAAAATTAGAAATGCTTGGTAAACATGTCAAGTTCTTCAGTAACATGCAATCAATCTGATATGATACAGGACTTGCATGGAACTTTTATTTCATGAGCATCCACTGCTTATAAGTTGAACGATTCTGAGCAGCAAAGTTAGCAAATATCATGGCATATTATCAGGCTTCGCTCATGCTCCACAAAGTACAAAGTAAGGGAGCACTCTCTCTCAGATCTAAGTACTTCTAACAAAAGCTGAGCTTTTATGATGATTAATTGAGGTAGGCTAAATTTGCCAAAGAAAGAATCAACTACGATCATGAATGAGACTATAAAAATTCATCTCCCCCACTCTCTCATACAACAAACCTCCAAACCAACTCATCTGTAATTGTTATAATGTGGAATTGACTCCGCTTAATGAACTGGTGCACCTACAGAACTATAGCATATGTGCCCGAGTTTGCTAGCATCTTATCTTCATTCTGTGATACACCTGCCTTATAGATATCGTTTCACAACTCATCCCTCATACTATTGTCACACACCCAATGAAGCATCTCCGAATAGAAATTAAACTCTCAATTCAATCCTGAGTGCTTTGGAAGTTAAGAATGCAGGATTGACAAGTTCAATAAGACAGTCCCCGACTATCCATGACAAAAGAGATGCTCAATTCTCTAAGAAAATTATCCTGATTCAGCAGTAAGATAATCCTCATGATATTACAAAAAAAAAAAAAAAATGTTATCATGCTGCCAAGTTTTATTGGCAAATAATAAGTCCTACTATTCCTACTAACCAGATTACTTGAGTAAACAACACTCCCAACAATTTCTATTGATTATAGCAATAGACTCCATATCTTTCAGATTCTCAGAAGCTACCTTCACCTACTGCACCAATGGTGCAAGACTTTGACGAATATGACATGTCCAAGAAACATCAGACCGTTGATTGGATTGAGATTAGCTAGGCAGATAGCAACTGTTAAGACATGACTTGTAGCAAGGAATACATGATTATTATTTTTATTTTTCTTTTCGAACCAACGGAGCTAACAGCGGAATGTTCAAGCATGTGCTACAGAAAATAACTTCCAGGTTTATCTTAAGAGTTGGGAAAATAATTGATCAAATTAAATGATTAGATGATACCTCTATACAGATTCCAGCTTCACGAGCTTCCTTAAATAGCATATTAACTCGAACTACATCATGAGGCAATTGTTCCTGCAAGAAAATAGAAATTGTACAATTGAATTAGCATCATAGCAAGTACATCTCCCAATATGGATAGCCCACTTTTTGCACAAACAATATCTGAATGTCACTGCTGAAAGGGTACAGTTGTACCTTTGTGTGTGTGGTGGGCCCGCGGGGTGTGTTTGGGGGGGGGGGGGGGGGTTCAGTAACTAGAAAATAGAAGAAAATCATATCCAACTTCTCTGTGATGTTTACATTTAGCATATAGTAGGTCTAGGAAACCACCACCATCTCAATGTCAATGCCACTCAAAACATGAACCAAAATGTTCTAAACTCGTTTTTTGTGGAACAGTTTATGTTCACTGGTTAAGGGAAACCTAATATAGGACTCAAAAAGTACGGAATTAAGTGAGTAATCCAAACCCTGTGTTATAAAATGTTTTTGACAATTAATCAAGGACGAACTTTGTAGTATAACCAAAATATGATTTAGCTAACAAAACAGGAAGCAGCAACATTATAATTCAAAAACAATTTCATAGAAAAACAACAGAAATAAGACATGTATAAATGTGCTTTTATGGAAAATAAAGCTCACCTTGTAAAATGTCTCAACGGAAAAATCTGGGTTGGCTCCAAGTGTAACTGTGCTGTAAGTGAACCTTACAGAGTACTTCTGCAGCAAATATGCCAAATCAACAGTCCAAACACTGAAACAGAAATGATACAATACGGGGTAAGGTAAACATTCAAATCAACTGTAGTTTGTATATTTCTTTTTCACCGGAACTATTCTATATTCTAATTAATATAGGAGCCTGAACAAGTAGAACAAATTCAGCATTATTCGTATCACTAAAATGCAAATTGTGATTTTATTTTGGAGGAGAAAGGCTTCATTTGATAATAGATAGTGACGATTTACATAATGAGAAACAATAGAAATACTCCCAGCGGGAGACTGAATGTATATGGGGTGATTTGCATACGTTGCCTGCATAGGCATCCCAAACTAACAGGCCCAAAAGGATCACAGATCCTGCCTGACCGCTGTTTATCACTTTATCTGGCAGTTCAAGTATAGCTATCCCCAAATATATCTTAGTTACCCCAAACTTAAGAATGTAATCTAATAACCTTGGAGAATTTTCACACATACTAGTACGGTCAGAGGTTCAAAATTCAAATGTTTCATAAACAAAAGATACCTTCTTGTACAGCATAGATCTATCAGTTCCTGGATATTGCAATCCTGGATGCCAAGTGCCCGCAAAACCATTACAACACAAGCAAGTCCACAATCCCATGTGTGTTGTTGGTGTATATGAGGTATCTGCACCATAAGCATATTTCAATCGACAAATCTTGGAAAGTCTGGAACTGCTGTCACGAACAGCTTTCTAAATGACGCATCGTAAGACAAGGCATCTAAAAGATGACTTACTTCAACAAAGTGGGATACAGAGTTTGTGTGCTGTTCTTTGCCTGATAACTTCTGGATCGTGTAGGGTTCACCATATCCTACGTGGCCTTTAGCAGCTTCTTCCAAATTTCCTTCATCCGCTTTCAAAAGTTTGTTCAGCAGAAGAACTAAAGACCACATGTTTATGTATTTACGTATAGTAATCAATAGTAGATTGCGACTCCAACTGTTCTCGTCAAAAGTTGCTGAACTCAATACCTATGACGAGTATATCATCCACGCATTAACTAACAAAATCTCAGGTGTCAGGCTAAACGGAATGCGATCCAGGCCTGACAGTAAGGTCCGCGGCTTCTTTGCAATTAAAACAGCACCTGGTGATAGAAACATATGGCATTAACACAAACTGTGCCCTAGTTCGGGTTTTACTCATCATGTGAATGCCACCAAAAAACATTTAAAAGAACAAAAATGAAAAAGAAGATGAAAGTGACATCCTATGCTACTCTCCGGATAAAACTTATTTATGTATTAGCTTGGAAAACACATTCTCTACTCGAAGAAACCACATTCCACTAGCCACCCCTTAATCTCCTGTCCAGGCCTTTCAACGAAACAAACAATCCAAATCCTCCCATACAGACACGGGAACTTACTGCACATTATGATTGCACATAGTAGGTACCAAAGTATCTAATGTTCATATAGTCTCCTAGACAATTCAAAATTTCTAATCCCCACATTATCATTCAAAGAGCTCATCAAAGCCTATTCACCTAAGATACACGTTAGCACCTCCTAATTCGAACGTTTATATGCTATCCAGTTAGAAACTAGGCCTTTTTTCGGCTCTCATATATCAATAAAACTTCTCCAACAAGTCAACAACAACACATTACACACAGCCTTTTGTATGACCTTCACTTGGATTCAGAGAAATAAGAAAACAATTCTCTCATGTCACATAAATCGTATTTGCTGCTCATTAGGTGATCAACAATAAGCATCCCTTTCAATAAAACGAAACAGAACATTTTGTCACAAACAAAAAACCAGATCCCAAACAAAACACGAAAAACTCTGACGAATTAAGCATCCTGAGGCAAAATCGAATCTAAAGCATGATCATGAAACAAACCATACGTTGAATTGACAAGGAAACAAGCAAGCAGAGAGATCAAAGTTGGTCAACAAACGAACACCAGCAACTACATGATGATGAATGCAATAGCCAATAGTAGTAATAAATAATAATAAAAATAATAATGTGAGTAGAGAAAATAAGGCAAGTTTGCGAGGGAAAAAGCAGAGAGTACCTCGTCTCGTTGGTTCAGAGAGATTGCAGAGGAAAAGAGGGAAGGAGAAGGATTTATTTACATAAATATATGAGAGGAGAAATCGTTCGTTTTGATTTGATTGAATTGAATTATTGATTGCGTCGTGTTTTAGTTTTAGAGAGAGAAAGTTAGAGAGATAAATTAGTAACAGTAGTAGATGGAGATAGGTGGGAGTGGGAAGGGATAGGCATGTTCTAGAGATGCACGGATTGGCCCAAAAACAGTTTTTCTGTTTTTTATCTTTTATCACACTCTCTTTTAATTATGGAACTTTTTGTCTTTTCACGGTACGTGTTCCTCGTGGATATATCAAATTACGTCCTATTGACCATACTTTCTTTCTACTCCACATGAGTCCATGAACCCTAAAGACCTTCAATTTTATGTGATTTACAGTTTACTCGTCGGGGAGATGTTGTTGTGGATTAGTGTTCGGCCTTGTATGTGGGCAAGACGATCTTGACGATCGTTACCTCCCATGTCTTAACTTTGTAAGTTTTATGGTGAAGTTGGTTGGGTTTCATGTGTCAGGTGAAATGATTTTTTTGTATTTTGTTCCTTGTATTTGTCTACAATACATTTTTAAAAGGGGCGACCCATCATGTATCCAGTATCAAAGAATATGACTATTACTTTGTCGAACGAGGTTGAAACTACATTGTGCTATGTTCTCTTGAGAACACAGTTGCAACATCAAAGAGATGAAAAAGAAGGGCACAAACAAGCAAATGGATTCAATTCGACGAATATGATGTTGGTGCATGTGGAGAGAAAATTCGTGGAGGTTGTCTTTGTGAGAGACGATGGTGGTCATTTTCTCACTCTTCGTCATGTATACACTATGCTTTAGTACTTTTACGACCTAGGTGAGTTTAGTATGTACAATAGCTTCGTTCTCCTAGGATTTGGAAGTTATGTGGCTACTTTTGTATTTGGCCAAACAAGCTACGCTGTAAATTGTAACATTGGTTGTTTTGTTACCGAAAGTCTATGGGATTAAATTATGATATGTTACTATAAACATATTGGTTTAAACTTTAAAGATAAGTGAAAACATGATTTATGCTTTTGATTATGTATGAGTTGGAATGTTAACGGGAATTTGAGTTCAAGATATTTTATGAAGAAAAGAAAAAAAACATGTATCGACATTAACGGTTTGACATAAAATTTAAATAAGGGCCGAATTGAGTCAACTGAATGAAAAGTAAAAACAGGATTAGTGTTTTGATTATATATGAGACGGAATGTTAACGTAAATCTGAGATACAATAGTACAAAATGAATATTTTATGGAAAAGAAAAGGCATATATCAACTGTAATAGTTTGATATAAAATTAATATAAGGGCTAGCTAATTCAATGTAATCAAAGAAATAAATTGTTGACAAAAAAAAAAAAAAAAGAAAAGCATCACTGAGGCTCTGTCTGTTTCACCTAAAAAACTTTCTTTTTTTTAACCGGACGGAAAGACGATTTGGAATGAAACTCCGTTGTCAAAGTCTCACTCTGCTTGCTCTTCTGCGCTGGACGAAACGAAGACTTCTGAGAGTCTGTGCCCCATGGATAGTTTGCTTTTTGATTTCCTCCATTTCCGTTATGCTGGTCTCGAAAACTCGCTCGGCCTTCATTCCATTCTTTCTTCTTTCATCATCTCCACGCGTCATTTCTAGTCTGGGATCGCCTGGTGGAAGGTCTTTTTCGGGGGCCAACACACACCTTCTCCAAAGAAATCTTGGTTTAGAAGACTTGTACTGTATTTTTATTTCCTCTAGTCTAGTTGCTGCTTTCTATTCTTTTCTATGACCTTTGGATTATAAGAAATTCTCTCATTTAAACTGAACTGAAACTTAATTAGTCTGAACTGAACTTATTTGAAGTATAAATTTTAACTAAGCAAATCTGAACTGAACTTAATTTATGTGAATTGAACTGAAGTTAATAAATCTGGCAGAAAAATTCTTGGCTATAGCAATAGCCTATAGCCAAAGTCTAAAATCAATAACTATTGATCTAATATTAAGATCAGTGGTAAGATGGTTCCATTACTCATGTAAATACCAACATTGCCGCATCCTCATCATTCCATTTCCATCTCGCCTGATGTATGTTTCAAGTCCATTTTTTTCCCCTAAATATGATTCTCGGTAATTAATTATATGTCATTAGGCTTAACCTAATGCCAAATAACTGGATAAGGCTTTGGACTGGAATGAATTCAGCTACCGCACATGGGCCAATTGAATAAGGATATGCAAGGCCCATCTCGATTGGTCTATACAAATAACCAATAATTATACGAAGTATTATTTTAATTGGTTACTTTGGAGTTTTCTCCTGGAAACAAGTGTTTTGGTAGTTTTCTTTGACATGATATGGATGGATGTATGTTTGGAGCTTTAATTTGATTCCGGAAAGTAATCTCTTGAGTCAGTTGGGTGGTCGTCTAAGCTTGTATAAGGTAGTTTGATTCTCTGAACTCTCTCTCTTTTTTCCTCCCATGATGAGAATGGTGAAGAGAGCAATACTATTTTGACAGCAAAGACAAAGTTATCAGAGATATTCCTGGAGTACATTCAGTGGCGGAGGGATATCTCTGATAAGTGATAACATTAGTGGAACAAGCTCCAAAGATATTACTGTCACTATACCCCCTAACTTCTCATTTTCTTTATAAAAAAAAAATAATAACTTAATTTTACATTTTGACCCCCTAAAAATTAGAATTTTATATCATTAACCCCCCTAAAAATTAAGATTTTACACTATTGACCCTCCTAAATATTGAAAAATTTATTATTTTACTAATTTTTATTTTATTTTTTACTAAACATTTATATTATAGTAAATTAGTTACACTACGTTCCCGGTGAAAATAACTCCTGAATTCGCCACTGAGTACATTCACAGGCCGAGCCTAACGCTAGAATGGAGTAAGTTGAATCTATGTAGTTTGTTGTATCGATTGTTGTGATTTGTAATGTGGACTATCTATACTCCTTTGATTGTAAACTGATTGTAGTTTTGTCTTAGGCTTTATCGTAGAGCTTATAGTATTCCTACGTCATAGTATTCGTTTGATTGTGTTTGAAGCATGTTACGCGTGCCGAGATCGAGCCTAACAGGATAAAGCTTGTTCCACTAACTAGCCGAGCCTAGCTCGGCTCGAATATACTCGTTAAAGCTCGTGAGATTTAATATTACAATTATCAAGAATTTTAGCATTAAATTTAAATGTTTATGTTTGCATTTCTTAGTCTTTGATGGCTTTATGATTTAAAATATTGATTGTTAATGAGTAATCTTGAATACTTGGTTTTTGATATCTTATTTTAAATTAAAAAAAAATAAAAATTATATGGGCTCAGCTTGGCTCATTCGAGCCTGATTTTAGGCTCGTTAAACAGCACTAGCCCCCGCTCCCCCAAAAAAGTTAATAATAAAATTCGCAAAATCATGTGTATATAATCCTCCCTCTCCGCCCCAAAAAAAATTAAAAGAATTCAAAACTTCAAAGTTCAAACCCCGGATATGCCCCTCTTATTTGTATTCTCTCTTTGGGCTTTAATAGATTTTAAATTCATGCGGAAAAAAGAACCACACCTTCTCCATTTATCGACCCATATAAAGTACCGAATAGTAAAGCAATTGTCATGTCCAGTCCATAGAAATAACCGTAAAGTATCACCTCGATTTTTGCGGTCCATACATGATAACTAATAAAATGTAGCCCGTCAAGTTGATTGAGTCCATATATTTTTCATCTCCCCATTAAAATATTAACAAACCCGTCAACTACATTAACGACTCAAATAAAATAAATGTAGGGTTTATTACAGGAGTGAAGTATTTCTATAATTTTATCTATGCAATTGTTAGCTGGTAACGACAATGAAGCGTAGTTCAGTTGGTAATCTGCTTCACCTCTAACCAATAAGTCGGGAGTTCGAGTCACCACGGGGCGGTTAGAAAAAAAAATTGTTAGCTCGTAACAAGTAACAACAAGATATCTAAATCTCAAAAAAGTATAAAACAGTCACAACCGCGTGTTCTTTTTTGAAACGGAAAATATTATAACTACTTCTACACTACTGTATTATGCAACATTCTAGACCACTTTATGTCTCCATACCTAAATCGACTTATGTCTTCGTTGGGGATCGAACCCTGCACCTCTACTTTCACCATCTCAACAACCAAGTCACGTGTTAATTTATTCATCTCATACTTTGTCATTCTCTGTATTTTTCATTATCCAAATGTAAATTTTCATGAATACTTGTAGAATCAAAATAATTCACACGTATATATGTAGTACGAGTAGAACTTAAATCGTCATACAAATTAAACAAATCCCAATGGAAAGAGTATGATTGTGAAAAACTTAGTTTAAACAGGTACTACCAAATTGAACATTTCATTTGGAAATGTTGAATCATGATGGAGTTCAAAACTCAAATTCCCAATAATAAAGTGAAAAGGAGTACTAGAAACTTTTGATACCAAAGTGAGGCAAGTGAGCAGGACTTTGCTGCATACTTTCTAGAACTTTTGGTGAGAAAATGAGACTGGCATGGTTTACTTGAATTTTTCACAGGCCCTATAGTTTTCAATTGTTGAAATGAAATAAAAGCACACATGTGAACCCTACGGCTTGGTGAAACTGACTTTCAAATATGGTTTACCCTTTTCAGATTTTACTTAACTATACAGTGTTAATTCACTTTTTCCCTCCCTCAAAGTTCAAATTGCAACAGCATCGATATAAAGTACTAGTACCACGCTACCTAGCTAGCTCCCTATATAGCTATGTGCATGAACTTCACGAGACGAGACAATCATTTGAAATTTTGAAAATTAGCTTACCTTTGTTTTGAGCTTTACTACAAGGAGTCAAAGGAACAATAATCATTTTAAACTTACCACTAAAACTCAAAGGAGACAAAAAAAAAACATCGATAAAGTTGGGAATTGATCGAGATAATTAATTGTATGGAAAATTTAATGGTTTGTTTCGCATAGGATATTGAAATTTTAATATTTACCTTCAAAATCAATATAGTAGCGGTGTAAAATGTAAATAAAACATAAATGTGCAAAATATAGTCTAAATTTGTCAAGTACTGAGGCTTTACGTCCAAAAAGAAAACCAAAATAATATTGGTGTAAACGTAACTAACATATATATATAAATGTGCTATTTGCAAAGCAGAGTTAATATGTTTAGAGCTAAGTGTGAAATTGAGACACCTCATACCCTAAAGGTCAAAAGTTTAGTGTTCGATTCCTAAAATGAGGTTTGATCTACATAGAGATTGATGGAAATAATTTCTTATATATGTTTGATCAATAACGTTAAAAAAAAAATATTTAGAGACCCGAAATAAATTCATTCTAAAACCAAACTTTTAATTGATATCTTCAGTACAACGTCGTCTGATATAATATGTAATCCATTTGTGATGGTCGAAGAAACAAATCATAGTGACCCGAAATAAATTCATTTATTGTTGTAGCAATAAATGGAATGTTTTGGTCTATTCTTTGCACCACTGTTGTACCTCATGGTGCTTTAGTGTGTTGTACCGCGCAATACATAAAACACAAGGTATGGTACAACTTTTAAAGCACCATGAAATAAATTGAATAAATGGAATGTTTTGGTCTATTGATTATTAATAGCTACCCATTTTACGATGGTAATATTTGTCCTTTTATGCATGGCTTAATCTTATTATTCAAACCAAAATGTTGACGTATAGCTTCAAATTACGTGAAACAATGATCAAAAGAGCAATGACTTTGTGCCATTATGTGTATTGTTTAGTGTTATTTTTATTTACAATATCAAGGTCAAACTTGAAATAAACTTAATTAATCACCGGCTATATAGATTTGATATTTTACGGTGTTGATGAAGAATATGTGGCCATATTCTCTAGTACGTTCCCGAATTTAGGGCAAGAAAGGCATTCTTTTGATAATACTACTTTGATAATTGTCATGGTTAGGTCTGCCATAGGTTATTATAGTCGCTAATCACCTCTTAATTCACGGGTAATAAGATATATATATATATATATATATATATATATATATATATATATATATATATATATATATATATCTATATATATATATATATATATATATATATATATATATATATATATATATATATATATATATCTATATATATATATATATATATATATATATATAGGAACGGAATCTAGTCATTTATATTAATTCTCCAACACTCCGCCGCACTCATGGCCGATTTCAATCTCTTCGGAAGGCCATTCGAGTGAAAATTTAATATGGGGCGGATTTTGTCTGCGGGGAGATTCGAACACAAATGGGTGTGAGCCAGATGGCTCTCCAGAAAGTATTTCTATAAAACAAGTCATATAATTTTGAGAAAGAAGAAAGAAGGACTTCTAAAAATGATTGGGCTATACTCAACCCTGCATGCACATCCATTTAAAAGATTGATAGCATGTGCCATTTGGAAATCGACTTACGCCTTCTCCAACAGTTGATCCCAAAAGTGGAGCTCAACTGTGTCATATTAACATTCCACTAACTTAATCCCCAACTCATTCAATATGCTCCAACAGTTGTTCCCATTGATCTTCTCATTTTATTATTATTTTATTTCATCCCCCTTTTTCTCAAGTTTTTTTAAACTTATTATTCATTTTATTTTAAAACATCATAATAAATTATAAAACATATAAATTATAAAATACTTCGCAATGCAATAAATATAATAATAATTTTTTGTCATAAAAAATATGTAATGTAATGGTTTATTTTACAAATTATATTTTATAATTTTATTTATGCATTAATTATAAAAATAAAATAATAAAAGAAGAAAAAAAAAAGAGAAATACATGTAAAGTGGACCAGGAATATATGGATTAATATGTAAAATAGACTAGTAGCAGTATACATATATGTAAAATAAGATTAGGAGGAGTAATATAATATATTACTCCTATTAGAGAAACAAAGAACAAAGAAAAGAAGGGATACAAAATAAATAAACTTGAGTGTAGTTGTAGTATTGTAGTATAAACGGAAAAGACAAAAAAGTGGAAAAAAAAATAATAAAAAAAAAAGAGTTGAGCTTGAGCTTAACGGTTGAACTCAAGCTCAACTCTTGAGCTTGATGCGACTCTATTGGAGTCGCAACAACGGACTCAACTCTGTTGTGTGCGACTTTGATGGAGCCGGCCTTAATAAGATGAACCTATAAGATCTAAATTGAATTGAATGGTTGGATTAAATACTATTTTCAATGTAAACATAATATTAATTACTCTTTTTTTTTAAATGTAGTGAAGAAATGAAAATAAAGAACCAATTGTCATTTGTCAAGTGACGAGAATAATTTGTAAACTGAAGGGTGCTAAGAAATTGTCAATTTTCAACTGGTTATTTTGTACATAGCATTGAGTTCTTTGAAACGACGTAGGTGTTCATATTGCTCATTGTCTTTTCATTATAAACATTTTTTGTAAATTTTCGGTGATTGATGTCCTTGAGATGATTAAGTAAAAAGACACCGATTATAATTTAAAAAATAAACACGTTTTCGTTCTCACTTCTCATGTTGGATCGGAAAAAAGAGGGAGAATGCATGACGATGGCATGATTATAAATTGATAATTATAGGCCAATAATTGAATTGATTAATAAGAGTAGTACTTCTAGGGAGGTGGTTAATTAATTCATTCATTAATAGGCTGACTTATATATTTAATTTTTAAGTACTATTTCTACAGCTTTTTATTTAATGATGTACTCCCTCTCGGCTCTCACTGATCGAAAAAAGTGAATTTTGATGCAGTTGGTATGTAAAATGGACATCAATGGAAGATTGTAGAAGGATTTTATGAGATGTTAAATGGAGAAGTAATGTATGTGGAGTGCCTACGAACTTCGAAGAACCAACGCGAATACGGATGTGGACACGATACGGATAAAATACGTTAATACGTCAAAATTTAAAATAGTAGAATATGAATACGTGACCGATATGTTTAATTTTTTAATATATTTAGTATGTAAATTATTTTAAAGGGAACTCTATTTTAAATTTTAAAATTTCTAGTTATTCTAAAGAATACTAAAGAATGAAATAAAAACATAAATAACTAAATATTATTTCTAGTTTTACATCACATACTTTGCCAAATACTCAACAACATACAAGAGAACGAAGCTTGATTGAGAACAATGTGCATCAAAATCCGACCCGGATTTAATTTAATTAAAAAGAAATAAAGAAAATATGGATAAAGGAAAGGGATACGTATTGAAGACGAATCGAATATCAAATACATATCTAAATGGATACTTGACCATTTTGAAGAATCGTTGCCACCTACGACTACGACGCATAAGAAACAGGACAGACTAGACGGTGAATTTCATGCGTGTAGAGACCTAAATGTTTGCACGCTAATTTGGATTTGCACCAAGTGGATGTTTAAGCATCACGGTTTGCATTTGGCCTAACGAACATATAAAGATTGTGCACTTCTTATGCACTTCTTATGCACTTTGTTTGTACCTGTTTTCTTTTTGTTTCATAATAAAATTTTGCCGCAAAATAAAAAAAAAAAAAAACGAACATATAAAGATAACAACGTTAGCTTCTTTACTGTGTGTCACACTAAATTCTCTTGATTACACTTGCCTTTTGTTACGTAAGATTTGTACTCTAAATTCATTAAGATTGTTAGCCTATTTTATCTTCGTTTGAAAAATTCTGAACTGAACTAATCTGAACTGAACTGAACTGAACTTATTTGTAGTACAAAATAATATTAGACAAATCTGAACTGAATTGGACTGAACTGATTTGAACTGAAATTAATCAATTTTCAGATGAAAAGAACAGAGTCTTAATCACCCTAAACGTTGGTTCAATTGTTTTCGACCTTATTGGTGACGAGATATGGCTCTGCTCTCTTTGTCTGAAAAAATCTGAACTGAATTGATTTGAACTGAACTGAATGGATCTGAACTGAACTGAACTGAACTTATTTGTATTAAAAAATAATATTAGCCAAATTTAAATTGAACTTAATGCATATGAACTGAACTGAACTGATTTTAACTAAATTTAAAATAATTAATTTTTCAATGTAAATAACATAGCCACAGTAGGAGCCAAGATTCGAAGACCCAAGGGGACATGCATTAGATTTCTTTTTACTGCGATATAAGATGACATTCATTACTTGTTTTGAGGACAAAATCCACTAGTGATATATATTCATCCGTCCCAAACTAGTTTTACCATTTAATTTTGAGGGGAAAAAATAAAGAATACATTTCAATATTTAGTTATACTTGAGTTTGGTTTTAATAGATTATAGCTATTTAAAATAAAATATGTCAAATAAATAGAATAATACAGTTCAAAATGATAAAATGGTTAATTGTTTGCTAATAGTTTATGCAATTGTTAATGGTTAAAATGTTTAGTATTTGTCTTATGTGAATATTCTCGTGACATGAGCCTGTCCCTAATTCGAAAATGGAGTTCTAAGAATTTATGACAGGCATGCAATACATTCCATATTTTCCCAATTCCCAGAGCCAATTTTAGCCGCTCCTGCCGCTCCTGCATCAACAAGATGCCACACCAAGCATTTAATTCACTCTATTACACTGGTTTGTAGCCAACAATTTAATTACAAACCCCAAAAACTCCTTGTCCCATTTAAATTTCAAGATTTTGTTCTTTGTCCACTTACACAAAGATTACACTATTTACACACAACACACACATGTAGAACCCACATACTTCATACTTTATGTGTTTTAGTATTTTGTTGGTGCATTACATTAAGTTTGGCATATCATAAACCGTATTTTAGAGGACGAAACTAGAGACTATACTACTCCTTTAGAGGGGTTTTGCTTTTAAATTTTAATTGCTATACTCCATACTTCCTGATAACGAAGCGTAGCTCAATTGGTAAAGATGCTTCAACTTCAACCATTAGGTCGTGGTTCGAGTCATCACAGGGTAATGACTCGAACCACGACCTAATGGTTGGAATTGAAGCTCTCTTTTTAACTTTTGATCCTCGCTTCAATTGGATCATTTCTTTAAATGGACTATACGGATATGAATATAAATGTACAAGTGGATCATTTTAATCGCTATACTCCATACTTCAAGTGGATCATTACTAGAATTCTAGTAAACATTAAACAGCCAAAGAAAAATATATAATGTCCAATTAACACAAAAATATATAAATATTCTATCTCAATAGCATAATTATCAACACAAACCATTATGGATCTAATTGGAGTAATAAATAAAGAGATAAGTATCCCTCGAATATCCGTTAGAATACATTTTCGATGCGTATCCGCGTTGATACATCGTCAATTTAAAGTACCGGTACTTCCTAGCTAATTCGGTACTTCTAATAATTTTTACATATATAAAATCAAACTACTTTAAGGATAGTTCTTAATTAGATTTCCAACGTATATAAAAGCAGACTACTGTATCATCTCCAGCTGTTAATTATATTTTATTTTTGATTTATCTTAAAAAAAAGCAGAAAAAAAAATATATTTTCACTTACAATCTCATTTCATTCTCAATTCCATGATTTTCTTTCTAATTCTGTGAATCTCTCTTTTTAACTTTTAATTATATTAAATAAGATTAACTGAATTGTATGACTAAAGATGGAATATATTTTTCTTTTTTATTTATCTATGTATATGATGATGCAAAAATTAACTACTCCTAGTAACCAAAAAAGATGAGCAAAGCAACAGCTAATAAATGTCAAAATCTGAGATACACATTTTCTCATTAATTCAAAAAATCGAACCGTTGATTTAGAATTAAAAATCTAAAATCCCCAATAATAAATCCAAAAAGGGGCAAAATAATAACTTCACTCACAGGCCTTGACTGATCCGTCACCTCTACGGCTATGGATTATAATAATATTATTTAAAATGAGACTCCCAATGTTTCAAGAAATAGACGTTAGCCTCTTTTAGATTTAGCTAGCCACTTTGTCAGTTACCACCTTTCGAAATCAAACCGTCTACAGTGTACAAAGAAGAAGAGCAATCCAAGAAAAAGCAAGCAGCAGATTCAATCCTTTTTATACCTGCAAATTGCATTTAATGGCATTTGTTGAACCCAGATTCTTACTAACACAGAAAACCCATCTGAACCCACTTTTTTTCTTGATTTGAAATCACCAACTTTTTCACTTTCCTTTTCTTTTTCATCTTCTTCTTGTTTAAATGGAAAGAAAAACTGGGTCTGTGTCTGAGTCTGTTACCGCAACGAGTGATGATTCGGGGGCGACCAATTCCAATTCCAATTCCAGTAGCAGTGAAAGCAGATCGAGCTCGGTTAACTCCTCTGCTGTACCTCAATTGGGTTGGCCTATAAGAAAAGCATCCAATTTGTCTGAAGGGAAGAAGACCAATTCCCACAAAAAGGATGTGGATGTTAATGATGATGATGATTTCAAGTTAAAGAAGCAAGCCTCCAAACTTTCAGGTTAGCTTCTTGTTGTCTTTACTTGCTGTGAAAAGGTATGGGTAAAAAAATGTTTGACCATTTTATTGATTTTTGTGTGTGAGCTGGATTTTGTTCTGTATCTAGCAAGAAACTGTTAAAATTGTGTTCTAGCTCTAGTATTTCATTTCTTTCCACTGAATTGAGCAGAAATGGAGATGATGAAGGAACGTTTTGCGAAACTGTTGCTTGGAGAAGACATGTCTGGGAGTGGTAAAGGGGTGTGTCCTGCCTTGGCAATTTCAAATGCCATCACTAATCTCTGTGGTAAGGACTGTATTTGGTACTATTCAATTTTATGAGTGTTAAGTGTGTGTTTGTTTGTAGGCCTTGTGTTGAGGCATCAGCTTCTTGGCCCCCTTTTAGCTAATATATTAATGGGTAGTTGAATTTATTTGTAGCTACTGTATTTGGTCAATTATGGAGATTGGAACCATTGCCAGCTGAAAAGAAAAAGATGTGGCAAAGAGAAATGGACTGGTTTCTTTCTGTCAGTGATCATATTGTTGAATTGATACCCTCTTGGCAATCATTTCCTGACGGAACTAGGCTTGAGGTAATCGGTTCATTCCATCTGTGTGTATGCTTCTGTTTAGTGTGCACTATGAAGTACTTTCAAGTTAGTTAGTCTCACTAGGTTCTCGATGATTAATTACGGTAACGCTAGCATTCCACGCCGTGCCATGATTTTGTGGCTTTTGGTCCAGAATTTTGATGAAATTAACAAATTTTGTAATGGAAGTTGGTTTTAGTTCATCCTCTTACATAAGTTTATCCATCCATCCTCTTCAGGTGATGACATGTCGACCAAGATCAGATCTAATTATTAATCTGCCAGCTCTTCGGAAGCTCGACAATATGCTACTTGTAAGGGTTCCATGGTTTCCCTTCTTGTTGCTACTTGTAAGAGTTAAATAAGCTTGGCAATTATTGTTCTGTGTATTAATCTCGTTACGCTATCTTATATTTACAGGAAATACTAGATGGATTTACGAACACAGAATTCTGGTATGTTGATAAAGGTATAGTAGCAACAGAGGCAGATGGATCTATATCTACCGGAAAACCTGTTCAAAGGCAGGACGACAAATGGTGGCTGCCGGTTCCACGTGTCCCTGCTGGAGGTCTCCCTGAGGGCGTCAGGAGGCAGTTAACTCACAAGCGCGAATGTGCAAGTCAGATACTTAAGGCTGCTATGGCTATTAACAGCATTGCTTTGGCCGAGATGGATGTCCCGGACACGTACTTGGAAACGCTACCAAAGGTTCAATTATGTTTAAATTAAGTGTTTGACAACATTGCAAAAAAAATTCTTACCATCAGCTGCTCTATTAATCTCTGTGGTTGAAATTCATCCATGTGGGGCTTCAAGAGTTTGAAATAAAGTAAAACATGTACTTCAAGAGTTCAAAATAAAGTATTACCATGCACTTTTCAAGCAATGTGAATAAATCTTATGTGCAAGATCCATGCGTTTAACACTGTTTAGATGCTTCTTTAAGACTACTTTTTCTAGCTGAACTTATAATTGTTTGTTCTAACTATAGAATGGGAGAGCATGCCTTGGCGATGTTATCTACCGCTACATCACCTCAGAACACTTCTCTGGGGAGTGCTTGCTCGATTGCCTTGATTTGACATCCGAACATGTTGCTCTAGAGATAGCAAATCGGGTGGAAGCATCAATTTTTGTGTGGCGAAGAAGATTACATTCAAAACCACCACTTCATCCAAATCGTTCCACTAATAAATCGTCTTGGGAGATTGTTAGGGATCTCATGACAGATGGAGGAGACAAGTGGGACCTGCTTGTTGAACGAGCCGAGAGTCTCTTGCTTTGCTTGAAACGACGGTTCCCAGGCCTCACACAAACAACATTAGATACCAGCAAAATACAGTACAACAAGGTTTGTTATACATATTATCTAGCAGATTAAGTATAATTTATTTCCATAGATTATCTGAGTTCATAAATTTTAGTTTGCAGTAATTCTTTCAGAAAGTTCTTTATGGGCCAGCACTCTTTTCTTTTCACTACTCTGATTCTCTTACATGTCACTTTTACCAAGTTTTTCAAAACTCAAGTACTTTTGTAAAAGTCCCGTAAGTTTTCAAATTATACTTTCACTTTAATCATGCTATTTCTTGTATTTGAATCACTTCAGGATGTGGGGAAGTCCATCTTAGAGAGCTACTCAAGAGTCTTGGAAAGTTTAGCTTTCAATATCGTGGCACGTATCGAGGATCTACTATACGTGGATGACATTAGCAGGCAATCTGATAAACTCCCATCATCACCAAGGATGACTTTGATTTCTCACAAGAAGGCCAACCTCCCGATGACAGTGCCTACCTCTGGCACTCCTTACAGAACAGCATCAACAACTCCCAATTTCTCGCCTATGTCTCTGATTAGCCCTGCAAGGGGCGATAGGACACCGTTTATTAATGGCAATAGTAACAAGAATTCACGCCGTGGTTTAGGAGTTAAAAAAGTCCTGACAAATTACCTTGGAGGTGATCCAAAGGTGAGTGGTGTTGGTTCTGTGTCGAACAGAATAACAGAAGGGCCTACATCTCGTCTTAGCATGGAAGGGAAGGAATCATCTTCCATCCGCAGCGAGTCCAAGGCACAACAAATGGACAGATGAAATGTCCTGGTTTGGACTGCTCAGCTCAGTTCCTGTTCAGTTTCTTGCAAAAATATCATCATATGCTTGTGGATTGCTTAGATATGATTAGTTGGAGATCTAGTAAAGATATGCTTCTGATAGAATGACTATCCAGTCATCTACTATATATGAAGTAATTATTTGTTAGTGAAGAGCTTTAGTTTGTCTTGGATACTTTTATACTGTTCTTCATATGATTAATGAAGTGTTACTTGTTTTATACTTACTTGTTACTTGTTCATTCACTGGTTTTCCCTTGACAGAGATGTGCCCTGCAAAAATCGAGCCGGTTGAACTCTGAAAGTGACTAGACCGTGGTACAACCGTTTTTAACTTGCAAATAGGCCACATCAATCTGTTGAGTATGCTATGGCAGTTGAATCGGGTACACTGTCTAGACCAAACCGGGTTTTTACGCATAAACTTACAGCACCTATTGAATTGATCAATTGAAGCATCAACGATTCCTATTTTCCGTTTATGCATGTTAATACACTCATGGATCACTGCGGGCCATTATCTAATAGTTGGAAATATTAGAATTTAAATTAGATTTATTAGGGTTTCTGTTTTTATTAATGGATAGCAAACATCCGAAAGAAATATTAGTAATGATCGATGTCCCAAAATTTTATTAGATATTTAGATGAGCTGAGTTGATGATATTAAAATATGTTCAGACCATTTCAATATGCACTAGAACGAACTACAACGATCTAAGCATATTATATGGAAGTACTCTAAATGATTACATCTTCGGAGCTAACAAAAAGCATACAACATGCCTCATCGTGTAGGTCAAGAGTTAATAAGAACCGAAGTAGACCAGACATAAAAATTGGAAGTTTATCACTTAGGTACGAAAGATGCACTCTAACTCTGATGGTGCTAACTATAAGTCTTATGATTATTGGGCCAAGCCCATCAGTGTCAACATTAAGTACGACACATACATCTGTTACCTAAACGATTGACACTTTTTTTTTGAGTAACAGATACTTTTCATTCATTCATCATCCAAAAAAGAAGTACAAGCAATCAAAGCATTACAAGAACTCATGGAATGTAGCAGGCAGCACACTACCATCCTCTAGTCCTACAACATTCTTTGCTAAAGCATGAGCTAAAATATTCCCTTGCCGCCTAACAAAACAGTACTTAACAGCAACAAAAGCTGCAGCAGTCTGCTTAATGTCTGATAGGATCGAACCGGCCGCAGATAAAGGCATCTGGACATCTTGTAAGGCGCGAACTACACCCAAGCAATCTCCTTCCAGCATAACATATGGCAACCGGAGCTCCGCCGCTAAAACAACGCACACCTAGCTGCCAACGCTTCAGCTATCTCTGGACTGGCAACACTTGACGTAGTACAAATTGACCGACTTACGAGCTAGGTTCTTCTATAAATATTTCTTGATACACGCACAGTCCAAAAGATATACAGGACATGCATTCTACCTCTCTAGAGTAAATTCTCAACACTCCAATTTAACCATACTGCAAATCAGTTATATCTCATTAACCCTTTTCCCATTAAGCTTCTCGGGTAATTCTTTAAGTTCTAGTAGGGAATCTTTGCATCACAAGGAAGAATGAATTGAAGTCTTGAAGACGTTACTCTTACTTTCCCATAATTTGTCAATAATTTAGAGGGATTTTCACTTTCATCAATGAATAAAGATGACTTCTCGTGTCTCTCTGCTGAATCTGGTCTCTCTTGTTCAATCATGAACATTCTGCCTTTTTGTGTCGTAGAATGCGGCCATTCTCTTTTTTTGTGTCAAACATATATGGGGATGCACAATTTGTACGCATCAAGATGAATTTTGATCTGAAGCAGGATCTTAAATTCCAAGACTTTCTTACATTTGATACCTAACGGTATTGTATAGATGTTTCCCGTTATACTCATTCAACAACTACTTAGTACTTGTCCTACTAATGAACCGAACTGCGCGGTAAAAGACAACTGCTCAATATTCTGTTCAACTTGTACAACAACACTACTTTGTGACTCAATTTCAAAAGGAACTATGTGCGTAAATAAGTTAAACTATGTGCGTAAATAAGTTAAATAACTATGCACAAAACGAAATGCTAAACAAAGTGGCCCATTAGCTCAGTTGGTTAGAGCGTCGTGCTAATAACGTCGCGACCTGGGAGGAGGAGTTTTTTTTTTTGGGTTGTTAGCTAAATAGTGCAAACTCTCAAAATTGAACATACATGTGGCCCATTAGCTCAGTTGGTTAGAGCGTCGTGCTAATAACGCGAAGGTCGTAGGTTCGAGACCTGCATGGGCCAAATGTTTTGACTTTTTTAGTTTAAAGTATTATTATCTTTTTAACATGGCAAAACTGTAGTTTATTTATTGACTTTTTTAGTTTAAAGTATTATTTTCTTTTTAACTATCAAGGTAAAACTGTAGTGTACTTATTAATGTAAATTTTCAACAACAGAAATTTTTTTATATATTTTTATAACAATCAACCATTAATCAATCGAAGTCAGTATGATTACTAATGAATAATGATATTGGCCACATACACCGTGCTGAGTGGCGGAGCTAGGGGGTCCGGTGCCTCAACGTTTGAAAATTACTACCTATGTAGTAGTTTAGTTTTGAAATTATGTTTGTCCTGGTGGTTTGGTGTCACGACTTTTACAAGAGACTCAGGTTCAAAACCTGTTTTTAATTTTCATTTTATTCTAATATATAGGAAAATATTACACTTTCAAACTTGGACCTCAAATTTTACTTTTCTTTAATATTTATTCCTTTTTTCTTTTTATCTTACATTTTCCAGCGTTAATTTGTCTATTTTTTATTTTTCATTTTATTCTAGCATATAGAACCCCCTGAATTCTACTTTTGGCTTCGGCATTGACCGTGCTAATAATTGGATGCTTGTAAGTTCGAGACGTCCTAATGATATGTAGGGGTGTACACTCCGATCCGAAAATCCGACAATCCGTCTGGACCACTCTGGTCCTAAGACTTCAGGTTGGATTACGGATTGAAGTTTTCTTATAGTTCGAAAACTTCGGTTGTCCGATCCGATGATCCACGGATTATCCGATCCAATCTAATATTTTTATAATAAAATATAGAAATTTAGTCTAAAAATTTGGAAATATAAATAGAAAAATATTGTCACAATACTTATAAACGCTTTTAAACTTTAAATGTGCATGCAAATGTTTGGAAGTATATGTGATTTATTTTCATTTGAACTTGAAATCGTAGATATGAACTATATAGTACTTTTATCTCGTTGTACTAATTATGTGCTATCACTTTTATAATTCGTTTTTAATGTTGAAAAATTCTTAATTTTTTGATGCGTGGGGCTCATTAGCTCATGACCATTTTGTCCAACGCGGTTATTCATGAAATTGGCTACATATGTCGTGCTCACAACACAAAAGTCGCATGCTCGAAACTTGCATGGGCCAAAACTATAGTGTTTTAGTTATAGGTATCATTTTTCAACAAAAAAAAAAGAAATTGTATATTTTTTAATATCTCGACCATTAATCAATCAAAGCCCGACCCTGGAATAGAGCGGTGACTCATGACATTGGTCGCATACGTCTGACACTCTCACTAGAATGGTATTGTGCGCATCGGGCCTTGGTCCAATACTTTAGTTTTAAAATCACCTAAAATGTCTAATATCAATAATGGACCACTTTTAGTTTTAGCTAACAAATCAATTAATGGTCAAAACCAATTAAAATGATACCGCAACTACATTTTATAGATTTTATAGATGTATACATAATTTTAATTAAATACTATAGACTACACAAAAGAGATTATTTTTAAGATAAATTAAACAATTTAGTCATTTAATTCAACTGAAAAAATCAAAACAGAATTGAAATTATTTAATTTGAAAACCGATGCAAATATGTCATCCGAAATCAACCGAACACTTCGATCTGAAATCTTTACATAGTCTACCAAACTCCAGGTCATCTAGTACGGTACAATTTAACAGTCAAACATAAACCAACAAATCTGTGATCAGCCAACTGATTTTCCGATATCCCAAAGGATAAAACCCAGAAAGAAAGAGAGAAAGAAATTCCGTGTGAAGAAATGGGGTTGTTTGATTTAGAGAAACACTTTGCCTTCTATGGAGCTTATCACAGTAACCCTGTTAACATCTTCATCCACATGATCTTTGTTTGGCCGATTCTCTTCACAACTCTCATTCTGCTATATTTTACACCACCATTAGTCAACCCTTCCTCAATCCAATTTTTAGATAAAAGTTTCTTGACTTTGAATTTTGGGTTTTTCTTCACTGTGATTTATGCTTTCTATTACCTGGGTTTGGACAAGAAAGCTGGTTCTTTGGCTGCTTTGTTGTGTTTCCTTTGCTGGGTTGGTAGCAGTGCTCTTGCTCACCGATTAGGGTTTTCCTTGGCTTGGAAGGTAATCCCTTTTCTTGATTTTATTAGTGCTGACTTATTGTGCACTTGATCAAGAAATCGAAACCTAAACTTATTTATAGTATAGAGATAATGAAGGCAATGGGATTCCAATTGTGAAAATTGAACCAAAATTGTCTGATTGTGTTCTGTAGTAGTAGTAGTATTGATTATACTTGCTGAAATCTGTTGCATTTACGCGTAATCGTGTAGTTATTCGAGCTCAATGAAATTGGAGTAGGCCGGTAGCTAGTTCTTTATCTTAAGCTAGTTTCATACTTTCATGTGAACAGCTGTTGCCTAGAATTATTGTTTCAGATTCAGCTATTAGACTTAGTTGACTTAGAGTTTTCGTGCAAGAGTTTCAAACCTAGTTTGTATGTTATGTTCCATACGAAACCATGTACGAATGTTGATTGAGCGGTTTCATGCCATTGATGGATCGGAAAGAGCTATGCTATGCCTATGCAACTTTTGTTTGCACGTATATGTTTTTCCATAAATGCAGACGATTAGTTTTTGAGATGTACCTACAAAAGGTAGCCTTGTATTCCTAAAACAAAATTGGCCATTGTATTGCTTCATCAACCAGAATTTAGTGCCTAAATTTTCCACATTGCTCCAGGTTCTGATCCTTATATTTGATTTCGAAAGTAATGATGGTTGGCTTCTGCAAAACTAGAGCTACTCTGATTGATTTCAAAGCAACCCTAGATATTTCTGCTTTATTCCAACTACCTTTGATGTTTTGGTGGACTTCGTTTAATTTAGTTAATACTCAATAAAAACAGAGTTTACTAGAGAGGTTATATCACCCTCTTGCCTATTGCTTGGTATCACAGTTCTGCAAATGATTTGATTACTCTCGTGGTACCATTAAGGTTTTCTGGTCTATTTTTCATGTTCTTGAAGATCATCTTATAAACTATAGTTTCTAAGTCATAGCTTTAGAGGGTGAGACTTTTGTTAAATTTAACTGCAGTATTTATGTTTTATAAACTTTCAAGTTAAGACATGTTTTTCGACTGACCATTTAATCAGTTAAGATGCTGGCTCGGGCTTCTTGTACATTTTATACGAAGCTAACAATATTCATAAAGTAGCATATATAGAGTAACAACAGTGTTCATGGTTCAATTAATTGAATACCTAGCGAAGACACTGAATTCTCAATCCAGTCTTCTTAACTAACTAACCCTCAGCGTCTTTACTCCGGTGTCCTGGTTTACTAGAATCTAATCATCGTTGTAGTCTCGAAACGAAGATCTTTTGCTAGACTGTTTATAACTGAATGCCTTCTGGTTGAAGTCATCTTTGTCAAACTGAGTTATAGTTCATAAATATGATTACTGTGTCAAAACTATTGGAAACATCATTATACCAAACGCTTAACATTAATTATTTTGATTATATGGGTTGAATTTAACTTTCGAGTTGTATTGAGTGTGACGGAGATGAATATTACTGCTTAATTGTTAGTTTCGGTATTCTCCTGTTCTGCCTTAAATGTTTCAAGAGTAGTTTTCTTAATCTACAAGTAAACTTGCTTGTAAACTGTATGTATGTGACGTACGTCACATGTGGTTTAGTATTTGTTGTTCAAGAAATCAATAGTTGTGAGGTGATGTAAGTTTAGTGAGGCAGCCAGAATGAGAACGGGTTCCAGAACTTATTGCACTATATTATTTACGATAATGGCCCATAGATTAAATATTCTAATATCAAAGCTACCAAAGCACATAGTCCCTAGCCTCCTAGATGATGGATTAACCATTACTGTACCAGGTTGTTTTGGCATCTCAATTGATCTGCTGGACTGGGCAGTTCCTAGGCCATGGTGTTTTTGAGGTACTAATTGTTGGATAATAATGTTACATTCAACTCTTGTTTTCTTTTTCTTCTTTTGCTTATTTTCTTGCAACATATTTGTAGAAACGAGCACCTGCTCTGTTAGACAACCTTGCTCAGGCATTCCTTATGGCCCCTTTCTTCGTATTGCTTGAGGTAAATCTTGTTCCTCTTGAAACATTCAACAAATGTTACTAATTTGATATATAAACTTAAAAAGTGTTCATCTCTTTCAGGCTCTGATGTCTGCATTCAGCTACGAGCCATACCCAGGGTTCCATGACCGAGTAACAGCTGAAATTGACGCTCAAATAAAAGAATGGAAGGAGAAGAAACAGAAGAAAATTACCTAAACCTTATCGATGTCCAATTAACTGTAAACGATACCACTGTCTGATTATGATATGGTTCCATCTCCTGCTGTCCATAACATTACAACTGTGCTCAGGCTTTTCTAGCAAGCGCAGTGTAATTGTATCATGTGTAATGCTGTTAATATGCCGCTAAGTTTGTCTTCTCTTTTTAATGGTTGCGTAAAAGTGCCTGTTTGAACATACTTTGGATTGTTTAAAAAAAAAGTGGTTATGGTAATAAGTAATAACATCAAGGATTTGGAGGTGTGCTTCACTAGAACATGAACATCATTCAGCGTTTTGGATTTTTTAAAGTTAGTTCAAAGTTATCAGTAGAGGGGGAGCGCCCTTAGAACACTATGAGCGCTCTGTAGCGTGGAGAGTTTCATGATGCGCCCATATATAGGGCAGTTGTGGTGATGAGTCGCCCTCAACCTCACCAATTCACCACTCATCTATCACATTCTCATAATACATTTTCCATTTGGACAAGGCTTAATTTTTATTTATTTATTCTTGAAACGTCTAAAAAATTTAATTACGAAAGAAGTAGCATGAGCAATGATGCGGAAAGTACAAGGGCAATGGCATAGCCCTGCCGAAACCACAATGAGAAACTTACAAAAATTCAACCAACCAAGGCGAAACTTATTAGTACAACACTACGCCAAGATTACAAAACTTGGCAGGGCCGCAGGGGACAAGAGACAATGATCACCCTTTAAAATATAAGTCTTGACCAGTTGAGAGAGAACGGACCCAAAAATTCTTCATAATTCTTCTTTGTTCCTGACCATCCATGCCACACTAGTGATGTAGCCATAGTTGGTTCACGTACGGATAAGAGCACGAGAGCTAGGACTAGGACACCTGATCACCAAACTTTTACTCATTTACTCATGTTCTTATTTAATACCTTATGCCGGTAGAAAATCAAATGACAAATAATTTAAGATATGATTATCCGTGAGAAAAAAGAGTAATTTGGACCAGAAATATGGATAATAATATATCAAATGTTAAGAGTAAAACATGCAACCATGACTGCATTATTTATACCTCACGGAAATAGCTTGATGAAAACCTTTCATGGAATATCTTCCATGTCCGAGTTCATAATAAGTCGTGTGAGTAACGGATCGTAATAATGTTGGAATTGTACATATGGAGTACTCCCTCATCTAGCCAATAATATGCGGTTTGATTTATTGGTGTTGATTTGAACCACAAGGTAATTCTAAATCTAAACTATTTTGAACAAGATATTAAATAAAATTATAAAAAAATATTAAATAAAATTATATTGTATAAGAGTACTTTATGAACTTTGATTACATTTTTTATAAATATCTTTTCATTATTATTTAAAAGTAATATATGGTGAAAATCGATTCAAAAAGTGCACATTATTAGTGTCACTGAGGGAGTATCTGGGTACTACCAACCGAAAATAGTAATGAGTTATTATCAATAGTAGTTATAAGGTTGGTCAAGTGGTAATAGTGCTGGAGTTGCAAGGAGAGGTCGGGGTTCGAACCCCGACGAAGACATAAAGGTGGTTAGTATATTTGGTGTTAAACAAATTGTGTATGAGTAGAGTAGAATAGATTGACCATTTCAAAAAATAAATTAAAATAAAATAAAATGTCTTCACGTGAAATTAGTGCAAGTTTGGATGAAAATCAACTTTAAAATATTAAAAGGCACATTATTTTGTTAAACGACAAAATATAACTACTCTGTTCCTACTACTAGGAGTTTACCGCCAACTTATAACTGAAATTATGTCCATACCACCTTGTGTCTCCGTTGAAATTCGAACCATTGACATCTCATGTACTACTTGAACACCCTTACCATTCGACCACCATTATAACTCATGTTAAAAGGTACATTATTATTAATCGGATAGAGGAACTATCTAGTAATGGTACTATCGTGGTAATGATTTTTTTCTAACAGGGTTGTGGCAGTTATGAACTTATGAGTCTTATCCAGGTGCGACCCTTAGCAAGTTCGGACAGCCAGGGCCACACTTTGGTTGGGACCTCCTAAGCCCAATGCACTAAAGCCTAGTATAGGCTTCAAATATTTAAAAAGAAGTTTATTAATAATAACAATAATAATAGTAAAAGTGAAATTCCTATTTTAAAATAATAATAATAATGATAGCTTTTCTTTCTTCCTCAATTATTTTTCTCAAATCTTCAAATCAAATACCTCTTTTTCTCTCTTTATAAAACTTAATTCCTTTTCTATAAATAGGATGTATTTAAATGTTAGAAGAGTTCAATTTTAAAGTGATCTTTTTAGTATGTTTGGAATTTTGTATTTGGAAATGATTTTAATAACTTGAATGTGATGATTTTAATAATATTCTTGCTTCTATAAATTTTTTAATTATTTCTTACTAATATTATTACTTAAGGCCTCGTCTAAAAGTTTGTATAGGGCCACCTAAAACTCAAAGACGCCACTGGTCTTATCAGTATTTCTTCACGTGGAATTAGTGCAAAATTGGGTGGAAAGTTCCCAAATCCAAATTCAACACTATACGCTTTGTTAACTAGAAGAAGGAATAAGAAAGTTGATGTGGAGATTGACCATGAGAGCTCAGATCAGAGGGAGACGAAGGAATATATTGGTGTCGCGATCAGTGGCGGATCTAGGTTGAGTCAGGTGGGGCACAAATTATAATATTTCTAAATTTATAATTAAATAATTTAATTAGTTAAAGAAAATGAAAGCAATACTATTATTTTGAGACGAAATTACAGCTAGACGAAAATTGATTACAAAAAGAAAAGGAAACCTCTTCACCAAACTAGCCACCAAGAGAAAACAGAGAGCTTAGAGGATAAAACCCAAAGCCACACTAGCTAGTACACAATAGTATTACAATGCTCCAAGCCTCGACCAAAAGGAGAAGAAGAGTAGCCACCGAAACCATCTCAAGTAAGAAGCAACCATCATAAGAGTGCCAGAAAGCCTCAACCTAAAAACTCGTTACCTTCAAGGCTTCAAACGTCAAGCTCCTTTCCTGATACATACAAGATGAACACTATCTATACTTAGCCTATTCATCCACCATATATTCACCAATCAACAAGTGGCAATCAATTTCTTACTCATGAATTTCATATATAACAACTCTATTTGCTTTCGGGTCCTACCCGTCTTCGATTACACAAAGATTTTGTAATATGCTCTGTACAAATGAGAGGGGAGAGATGCAAGTATTGGGATTTGATCCCTAACCTAATTTTGTTAAGATTTTTATGAGATGAAATAATTCCTCCCCATCCACCATTTCGAGAGCGAGGTGTCAAATCTTATCATTTATAAATTTTTTTAATACTCCCCGCGCTCGTTTTCAGTTTCATATTCACATTTAAAACATTTAAAGAAGATCACGTTAAATACTTTATATCCTTCTACTAAAGTGTTTATCATACAAGTTTTCAAAACATCGATTTAAGACCAAATGAATACAACCCAACGGAACGAATTGATTATTACGATTTAATTTTAACAAGGAAAGGAGTGTAAGGTGAGCGCGAATGTAGGAAAATGAATTGAAAATATAAGAGGAATAAAATTCGATGCCACGGAGGGTTGTTTCTAGATTGTTTCCTTCAAATAGAAATGTTGTATTACGTGATTGATTTTTTTAGTTTATAATATCCCACGACTGCATAATAGAATGATGATGTCAATTTTTTTAATTAATTAAATAAAAATAACCAGATCCTCGAAGCAAACCAGATCATAAGTTATTGTTAATTTGTTATTAAACCTTGTCATCAAAGATGCTCTTGTGCGCAAAACCCAATCAACAATCTACAAATGTCATCGAGGACTTAAAACAAAATTATAATCGGTGATCATCATATTCAACATATTTGGCACCTATCTAGCCTTATGATGACCTTATCTAAAACCTTAATCTCAAGTCTTACATCATTAACTGCCTCTGATTAGGCCAGGAATAATTCACAATTACAATAATCTCAAGTTTTATGTCTTGTACGGCCACTATTACAATAGGCCTGGCAAGTAGTAGCAATTAAGGTTAGACTTACATCTATAAACTTGACCTCGTCTGGTTAGAAACTTGGAATCGAAATCACAAAATTGCTATTTTGATCTAATGGATCAGAATCTATATAGATATAATCGGACTGAACATTCATGAAGCCAAACGAAACTGGACTTTAGAAGTAAGTTGCTTTCTCTCTTCGTATCATCGTATGCATTCGGATGTGATTTGATTCGAAACGTAGAATAGCACCACGATAAATTTGATAATGTGGACTGAATCTATCATCATTAAGTTCAGATGGGATACCTGTTTGACCCACTTGATGGTTCTTATGGATTTATTAAACTTTCTTTAAGTTTAAACCTTACACCTTGCCCTCAACATTGCCAATTAAACAGACCACACATTTGGTCCTAGGAAATAATAATAAAAAACTATACTTTCATAAGGGTTGAATTAGTTAGTTAAAAAGAAGAATAATATGTGGACTTTGGTCACGGTTTCGAATCTCATTACTAATTTGTATAAATATGGCTATAGTCTATCGCACTCGAGCGGTTTCATTCAATTGTGGTTAACCAGTTATTTCATGAGTTTGTAAAATTTAGCAAAAAATAAGTAACAACTGCGAATTCCAAACGTTATTAAAAAGAAATCATTATGGAACCAAACCATGGTTAACTAGACTAAACCTGTGGGTTGACCACCAAAGATTTTGTTTTATTCGATGGAAATTTTTAATAAAAATAATGAGAGTTGGGTCCTGTTTCTTTTGTCCCAACCGGTCATGTAACTTGAAAATCGACAGGGACATTTGGTGAAACACTATTGGCTAATAACCCGTAAACCAAGGTAAAGATGAGTAGATTTTGTGCTGGAATTTGCCAAACTTTTCCTTAAGTCAATCTTAGTGCAAATGTCGGCTAACTAGAAATTTTATCTTCTCTATAGCTCATTTGCTTATACATTGACTTTTTCGTAATTAATTAACTCTGATTTTTTAATTTTTTATTGTTATATTACCAACTTATAGCTTTTAAAGATAAAGTGAAACTCTTAATTTGTTGTACTATAACTAGCATATTAACCAATTTTGAGTAGACACTTTGATTAGTGGATTGGGTTGAGTTTTGTTTTTATTAGATAATAAATTTAACCACCACCGATTTTTTGATATTATGACAAGTATAATACTGGTATATGCTATGAGTTCGTTTCTCTCATATTTGAAAAATTAACGTGTAGAGTAAGAGATAAGAAAGCACTTAACAAGAATTTGAAGATGGATTGGTATGTATGTGTATATGGAAATGAATGTGTTGTATTGTATTGGTATACCATGCATGAATGTTGTATTTGTTGTTATAATGAAGCTATAATTGTACATGTCCAAATCCTGATATACAACATTTTTATGATGTATATTGCTATTTTTGGTTGAGTTCCATGTACTACGGATTTAATCTAGTACCGTAGGTAAATTACGTATTGCTTCTGTATATCATCTCTTATTTTCGATCTTGGCTTATATGATAAGCTTTAATTTTGTTAAAATTATCTTTAGAGTTGGTCACAATAGCATATATCAAAATAGTATACATCATATCCTAATTGAATTTATGAGTACATGCAACTTTCATGGAGGCCATCCTGACTGATGAAGGCCTCCTCCAAAGTCCAATCGTTTTTAGATATTAGACACCCCCCTAATAATCTTACTCTCTCACTATAGCAGCGAGCCCTACACATAGGACTCACTGCTACAGTGAGAGGGAATACAATTAGGGGGTGTCTAGGGTCTAAGAAACCACTCTAGAGGAGAATTTGGGACACAATAAGCCTATCATGACTTTCAAGCAGAGTCCAAATTCACAAAACTCGTCGTTCCACGGTTAATTTTGAAACTCGGACACAACTTGTTTACTTTTAGTTGTAGCATATGAGATTCGACCCAGTTTACATGAGTATATGCGTCGCGTTTAATTGCAATGCATAGCACCTTAATTATTTTTTTTCGAAATAAAACAACACCTTAACTAGATAAATAGCAACAAAATAAAAAATATGAAAAAAAATAATTATTCTTAATTGTTTGTAATCAAATAACATTAAAATACAATGAAAACAATTTTATGGCTTTCCCCTTGCAAAAGTCGCCCCTTACTCTAAATCAGGAGGATGATGATTCAAAAAGATGTGAGAGCACGTATATAACTGTTATTTTCGTTTCAACAGATTAGAATTGAACATAACTGAATAGAACTGATAAAACTGAACTGAACTTATTCGTAATACAAAATACAACTAAGCAGCCGTGAATATAATTGAACATAATTGAACTGAACTGAAAATAAAGAATTTTCAGACGAAAAGAACAGAGACTAATTCACAGTAGATTTCAAATTAAAATGTTACCCGTCTAATTGTAAAGAATCTACAAAACTCATCCTCCGCCTGGTGGTGCATCTCATCTCACCAGGCTGCTCACTCATCTCCTGCTTCAGTATATTTTACAATTTGTTCTATTGACTTATATATATTGAGCTACCTTGATGATTTGCTGATACATGATGTTCTTCTAACTTTAACAAATTCATTTCAGATGTACATATATATGTGAGTTTGTTTTTCTTTTAAGTTAATTGTAAACAGTTAGTATATAAAGGACCAGATCCGAATTTATTTGCATCAGTGCGGATCGGATCGACCCGTAATCCGATCCCCTGCTAACGAATCTGGAGTTTTTCTTGATCCGTATTAGCAGATATTCTCCTGAACAGCCCAAATCGTTTCAAATCAGATCCGTACCCTAGATTCTGCCAAGGATAATACTTGTATATCCCCTTTCATAACATCATTAAATGTTTGAACTAGATAGAGATTGACAAAATTAAAAATATGACAATAAGAAATGTAGTTATTCTTAATTGTTTTTATCAATTAACAATAAGCACATAATGAAATAATTTTATGGTTTTGTGCTCCTGCAAAAGCCTTGCCTTACTCTAAATAGCAACAATGTGTATCAATCGTTTTACTCAACTATCAGAATGTGATGACGGCCACATGGCAAGGTTCTTGTCATGGACCATTTTGTTCCTGTGGCGAATTCTCTTGTCATCTTAAGAAGGTTTAAACAGGGTATCATTCTTATTGGTTTAACCAGAAAGTTTGTTTTAGGAGCAGTCCGTTCGGTCTTGCCTGGCTCGATCTTTCCTTCATTAAGGCCATGTTAATTGTCTTACTCTCATAGTCACACACAAGACCTTTTACGAGAATGAGGATGACGACCCGAGACGCAACATCTAGTGTGAAGCAATTTAATTTCATGATTTCATATCATTATCATACAAAAATTGAATTTTGAGAGGACTTTATGACAAATAGACCTTTCATATGTCTTCATCTGAAAAATATACATAACTCTATCATGCACGTGTCAGCTTTTAAATATCAATCATGTAGACTTTTTGCAAGACCATTCCTGTACATATTGCATTTCTCTCCAAAGAGAAATTAAACCAATAATAATAAGGTTTAAATGATGTTTGAATTTGGACAGGATGCTAAGCAAAACTAATTCAGGTATATGATGCAAAAAGGAGATTTTGTTTAGGTGTTTTCTTCCTAACATGTTACAGCTGTTTTCAATATTAGTAAAGTGAGGTTAATTGTGGGAATATACACTCTATTATCTCAAAGTTACATGAATTACATGTTCAAAGAAATACAGTAGGTAAAACTCATTAATCCCCATTCCCTTGACTTCCAATATTGATGATTTTTGTACATATAGCACAATTAAGTTGTACTGATCTGGTTTACAGTTAGAACTACTATCAGCAACTATGACAAAATTGATGTCAAGTTATTATCTTCAACTATGTTTTATATCAATCTCTTTAACAAATTAAGTGTTAATAAAAACTATACGACTAAAAATACATCGAAATCGTAATCACGTATAAAAACGCAAGTTCTGTTAATCACGTAATCGTTCAAATTGCAAGGGTTATTATGTGTGAAGCCCTAATTATACTAAGATTAAATGTAATTAATCCTCGTTCGTTCAATGAACAGTAATTATGACTTATAGGACACTAACATGTTAGAGTCTTGATCAATGATCAAAGTACATTAGTACAGCATTGATTTAGAGAACATACATGTATGATGTATGCATTTTGTTCATATTTACATGGACTCAATTTTCACACATAGGTGATGGACGATTTTAACTTCAGACACATGGACTGTAGAGTAGTAGCATTTCATAAATGACTGATGGTGAATTTCTAACTAATACCTCTTCTTTTTTACCACGTCTAGCTAGTAACATTCCAAACGACTCTCATAGTTTTTGTTTGTTCAGTGCGACGCTATCAATCACCTTTCTTTGATCAATGTTATCTTATTAGTTCGTTTTTACTTTTTACCAGACATATACATAATCTTAAATGTTTAAGCGATAAAAAGAACCAACATTTAATACTACTACACTACTAGCTAGGTATATATGTGCAGTATGCTGATAATCTTACTTTCTCTACTGTCAATTTATTACTAAGCTAATGGTATAATGGTTCTTTGAACATAGTCAAATCCAGACAAAAAATGCATAAAATCAAGCCACAACAGAAAAAAGGAGGATAAAACAAAGTAGTAACAAACTCTCAACTCTCTCTTGGTTGCTTAGAATACACGTTTCTTATAATTCTCTTAAAATCACCAAGTATTTATTTGGCCTTCATCTCCTCATGTTGGCCTTCTTCTTTTTTCTAATAATCAATTCAATCCTCTTTCAGCTCTCTGCTTAAATCAGCTTTTTCATGGCTGCTTTTCATTCACTTTTTCTCTCTATTCTAGTAATCTTCTCTTTAACCTTTTTTTCCCTAGCTTAATTACAATCTTGCTTTTTTGCTCATCTTGGAACCACCCTTTCTTTGATCTGTGGTGTGGTGTGTTGTGTTTAGCCTAGCTCACAGAGTTCTTAAAGTTGGGGACTGTTTGGCAGAATCCATTTTCCAAAAAGGCTGTAATAACTGAGTAGTATATAAATACCATACATAGACTCATTGATCATTATTTTCTTTCACCAAGTCAACAGAACAAGAAGAAGAAGCAAGAAAATGATGGAGAATTGTTCTGAAACTCTCAAGACTGAGGATCAAATGAACTTGCCTCCTGGATTCAGATTTCACCCTACAGATGAAGAGCTCATCACTCATTACTTATCCAAGAAGGTCCTTGATGTTCATTTCACTTGTGTTGCTATTGGAGAAGTTGACATGAACAAGGTTGAGCCTTGGGAATTACCATGTAAGCTTGCTTTTCTTGAATTTTCATTAAACATTTCTGTTCTTGAATTTCATGATTTTTTTATACAGGTTTGATTGATTGGATTTTTTGGTTGTAGGGAAAGCAAAATTGGGAGAAAAGGAATGGTATTTTTTCTGTGTGAGGGACAAGAAGTACCCAACAGGGTTGAGGACAAACAGGGCTACTGCTGCAGGTTACTGGAAAGCAACTGGGAAAGATAAGGAGATTTTCAGAGGAAAAACTCTTGTGGGGATGAAGAAAACTTTGGTTTTCTACAGGGGTAGGGCTCCTAAGGGTATCAAGTCCAATTGGGTCACTCATGAGTATAGGTTGGAAGGCAAATTCTCTCTTGATAACCTTCCAGCTCCAGTTAAGGTATAGTCCTCCCCTGTTTTCCCCTGTTTTTTACACTTCCCTGATTTTGTTCTGTTTCCGATTCTCTATACCACTTTGTGTTTTCGGCCTCGTGTTTAAAAAACTAATATACTTTTTCACCCACTTTAATTAAAAAGTTAATTTTTTTACGAATATGATATTTGGCTGTTGGTTAAAGTAGAGGTGTCAAGTACGAATTATTCGTATTATTAGTTTTGTTGGGCTTCCCAAAAGAGGTCGAAGGTAGTAGTAGAAGGTTATGCACATCCATAGTTCTAAGATAGTCAATATTTCCATGTGTTTTGCAGGTATGCACATCCCAATTTGATATATACATGACCTGTTTGATATCATTTCAGTGTACTAACATGCTAAGTTAATTTGTGTCTCATGCAGAATGATTGGGTGATCAGTAGGGTATTTCAAAAGACAACTGGTGGGAAAAAGGTCCACATATCTGGCCTAATGAGAATGAACCCTATAGATCACAATGATATGTCTCCTTCAACACTTCCAGCATTGATGGATCCTTCACCATACATTCCTACACAAATCAAACAAGACGAAGCGGAATCCAGCCGCGTGTCCTGCTTCTCCACTACTCCAGTTGTTGCTGCTTCCCAAAAGATGCAAGAAAACATGATCAGTCCTCTCAACAATCAGGTTTTCGCTCAATCTTCGAGTGCAATTGACTACTTCGCTGCCGGCTCATGGGGGCAGTTCCAAGGGTTCCAGTACGGGAGTGCGTCGAACCCGGTCCAGGATCCATCATTCAGGGCCTTACTTGGGAACAATGGGTACAGGAAAGAACAAGAAATGGTCAGTGTGTCACAGGAAACTGCTATGAGTACTGAGAACTCCTCTGCCATGTCAAATCTTGAAATGGGAAAGAAACCATTTGAAGGTCAAGATTTGGCTTGCATGTGGACTTACTGAAATGGCTCATAGTAATACTAAGTTAAGTTATATAAGTAAATAAAAAAAGAAACTGTTGTATTATTATTATTATTATTATTATTATTATTATAGAGTTAAAAGAAAGAAGAAGATGAAAGTAGAGAATATAGAGTTACTGGCTACATTTTTATATATATATACTTGTATCACTATTTTATGATGGGAAGATAATTGTGTAGTATATGGATTTTTAATGATTGGAATGAAGATTTGTTATGTATCTGACATGAGTGATTACTATGTGTAATATTTTGTTATGTTGTGTTTTGTTTTCTTTAAATTGTCTGTTGAGGGATGGATAAAGAGGGGTTGCGGGTGGAATAGAGGGGCGTTCCCAACGTAATCTAAAATTTTAAAATTTTGATAATTTTTTTAAAGTTAATATTTACAAAATTTCAGGTTTTATCTCCCTAATTTGAACTCTAAAAAATAATAATATATATAATTCGGCCCATCTAATTTTGATTTTTAGATCGTCTCTAGTTAGTTGATCACTTGATTATAATATAATATAAATAGTGAGGATATATGAGATCAAGTTGGTGGATAAAATGATTTGTTTTCATGTTATATATTTATTTTTTGTGGCAATGCTTTGAGGATTACATAATCAAATAAGTAGAAGTATGATTTTAGCCTGATTAGGTGTAATTTTTAAATACATGGTCATGAGTCTTGATATTGTTTATTGGGCCATGTTATAGCTCCATTTATTTTGATTTTAATATACTCCTACATATACAAGATTATATCATGTCATGTCTTGTCATGTCATATGTCATTGCAATTAAAATTGAAAATGTCACATTTACTACATGATCATCTATACAGTATAACATACGGTATATAGGTGGAATACATTTGTACTTAGCATGATAACATTGGGTCTGTATTAATTGTTAATGGAAGATACTTTGACTCATAGAATTGAAATGAATCTAGTTTGAGCTTAAGAGGAATGATATCTACGGTTGAAGTGTTGAACTCTAGCGGACAAATAAAATGGCCAGGTCCTTATAAACATGCGTTTATCACCTGCCTGAAGATAGAGTGTCCTGCAAGAGCTTGGCAGCACTAATATGACCACTTGAGAAGGTCAAGAATACCTATTTCTTTGAGGGAAGAAGGTTTGTTAGTCCACCTCAAAGAGTACAACATTTGTGAAATCGAAAATACCACGAGCCTGATTTAGGACCGAATACGCGCGGGGAAGCAAGCCCGCGTGTCTCATAGTACACTAATTGTCGCACTGCGCCATGTCCCTCTATGCAACCATGCACATGCTGATAAAATAGAACCCTAAGATAAAATATGTGACATATAATTTAAGATGGAGGTAGTATATTGGCATTGGGTTTGTAATTTACAACTACAGATGGTACCAAATTTTTTTCTTGGTGGCTCTAATGTGATGCTATACTTATTTTGCAGAATTTTCACCACTTATTTCTCAAATAATTAGCGTTCGTACGTAGATGGACGGTTCTAAAACTCATGTCCATATTGTATAATTTAGTAGTTTACCACAAAGATGAAGCAGACCAGCTTTAATGTTTTAAATCATGCTAAAACTTCTCCAACTGATCTTTTTCACTTTGCGTACCCGTCTGACGCTTTTAGGCGTATGAGCCGTTTTAAACTTGCACTTTAAATTTAGCTAAAACTTACATTATATTATTAGATCGATAACTTAATTGATATATACTACGGTATATATTTGGTAACTAGTTTGGTAATATATTTCATAATCAATACATATTCTTAAGTAAAATGTTTTACATATATGTTAGATTATGTGTTAATTTAACTTGATAAAGCCATAATGCCCAAGTGATCTTATAATAAAATCATATTTTGTGAAATTTCCTTGTAAAAAATGTGTAGTTTATATAAGTAATACTATGATAGGGTGCTTTTTAAATAGGTTGAAAAACTTAAGTAGATTGTTAAATTACGCTAAATCTCTCTAAAACGTACTATTCAATACAATCAAATCTCTTCCATAATTAAGTACAATGATCATATAAACAAGTACATCAATCACTAAAGTCTCTTTTAAGTAGCTCTTGACCATGCTTATCTTCCACTCTAAGTATTTGTAATTATCAAGGTGAGGGAGGTTAATGCAATATTACCGGTTTCCCGTATGGTCAAATCAGAATAAAGAGACTTTACTCAAAAGACGATGTAAGCCTTCTTTGTCTAGGTTTAGTAGAACGAGAGCGTAGTTAATGTCTGATACCTTAATTTGGGTATTAACGCCCTTTTATAGGCATTGGTCCATCTTAAGTCGGTCCAATCTTATTGCGACAAGTGTTGCTTTAGAATGTGCTATGTAGTCCTAGTAGCCCAACGTTGAAACTAATGGCGTAGCCCAAGCCTATAAAGGTGTAATTTTCATGTTTATTCCATAATACTCTACATGGTACTAAGTTTCGTACCTCTCCCAAGTGTGTCTTCACAAGTACTTCGAAATGTACCTTCTGTCAGACCTTCCTATGTCCATGTGAGGTTATTCTGATGCTACTTTATTTAGTGACATATATGTCAGCTGGTAAGGAGGAAAGTCCTGGCGTAGGCCTAGGGATAATGTTTAATGGCTTGTATCCGTAGTGTTGTTGGTTGTAAGTTATATAAGTTCTAGAGGTACTAAAATTGACCCTGTGAACTTTTTAACTATTACAAACTAGACATATTACAATATCATCATACTACTATACGCTTTAAGGTGCTGACGCTTTCATCTGTTTTTTCTAACTTTGATCATTTTACAGTTACGTTCACGCTCTTGCTCGCATTTACGCACAACTTGATCCAGATCACACTCCGACCAACAGGACTAAGGCCTACATCGAAATTATGATCCATCACTTCAATTTTTGCTAAAGATAGGTCAACACGTGAGATAATCAAACATTCTTGAGGGAGGCAACAAACAAAAAAATGTTACCAAATACATAGAAATATTCTCAATTTTGGTAAATTTCAATATCTAAAAATTGTTGTCTTGTACACGTGGCATCGACTGCGAGTGTTGGACTAATAAACACAACTCATATTACGTACAGTAAAATTTAGGTAACACTGGTCTTTCACTGATCCACTGTGGATGATGCAAAATTGGAATATCATCAATTGAGAGGCTTTCATTTAGACTAAACCTCTTTCCCTTTGCATATATTTTAATCCTACACGTAACAAATCTTTTTTCTATTTGTTAGAGATGAGATAGGCTAGGCCCTTTAATTTCATACGGTAGCATTTGACTGGCTTCGAGATTAGACTACTTTATTGCCTAATTAAGTAAAGATTAAATTTGAGATGGAAGATTTACTTTCTAATTAATGCCCGTGTTATCAATTGTCTGGGAAATTAGTAATAAGATTATTTGAATGAAGACATTTGATATCCGATCGGCTACTTGTACGTGGTAGTATCACGGATCGTGACTTGTGCCGGCTCGGGAATGCGGTTTGTAACACTTACCCGTCCAATTGTCCGACTACTCATTTCATTCTAAAACGGTTGTTACAGTTGTTACATGTCAACTACTAAAAGTGTTATAGTATAGTTTTTAAACTAGCTGATTGATTTATTTGAAATTCACTAATGATCGATTTAATTATTTTTTTTGATATTTTTTTATGTTATTATCTTCCAGGACTCGATGCTCAAGTGGATCGAAGAAGTGGAGAGTTGGTTTGAAGATTTAGGCCTGGTTAAGAATTGAAGCTAATTGTAAGAAAGCATAGTGGAGTGGATCATTCTGTAGGGAAGTACCATTTATAAATGGACGGTGTGGGTTTTGTGTAAGATCAAGAAATGTAATTAGGTTTAGTTGTTAGAAGTAGGAATTCTAATAAAGTAGAAAATAAAATGTTACATTTTCGATTTGTGCCCACTCTTATATGTCCAAGGTGAATCACCAAATTAACATCATCGAGAAAAAAATGAGTGCACGAGCAGGTGGGCCCGTGAGACAACCCAGAAACCAACCAGTACCTTTTCAAAATAATACGGCCGTTACACCTAGAAACGACCGACACCGGGAGGAAGCCGACGAAGGATGGACAACGGTTAGAAACAGGCGAGCTGCAAGGAGAGAAGAAGATATTCGAATTGGGACAATTCAAAACCAATTTCCCTGAAAGTGCCGATGAAGCCCTCCTCAAACGTCGTCTGTCGGCAGTGGGGGCTGTGATTCTGGTGACTATTCCGTTGAAGAGAGATCGCAATGGGAAAAGATGATTTGCATTTGCGAGATTCACAAAATCAAAAGACGACATGGAGGTGTTGAAAAGGGCTAGAGAATTGTGGATTCGGTCTCTTAAATTGTTGGCTAATGAAGCAAGATTCCGACGGGATGAACAAAGGAAGTTGGGTACCGGAAAAATTAGTGGGCAGAGCAAGGGACCGGTAACGGGCAGGGATGTACTTGTTACGGGATTAGCAGGTGCAGAGGAGACAGGTACAATCAATCCATGGAATCTGAACCGGCAGTTAACGAAGGCCGCTGATGAGGTTGGTGTGGCTGGTTTGCAAGCTTCAGGTGAGATTTCTGTTACTGGAAACAAGGTTGGGCAGGAGGATTCATACCTTGCGGTAGCTCAGGGTTTGGGGAGATTTCGTTCTGAAGGACGAAATGTGGGTGGCTCCTCTCGGTTGGTAACAACAAGGGAGGAAGCGGTGGGTGCTCATGAACCTCGGGAGGTCTCTGTTGAAGCTTCAAAGTGGGCAAGTAATTGTGTCTATGTAGAGACAAAGAAGAAAATGGAAGCTTGGCAATTGTCGAATGTCTTAAAGACAAGTGGTCACGTGGTGTTTAGGCCAATTAGACTTTCGGTGTTCTCTTGGATATTAAAACCGGGTAGTGTTGATGCTCGTAAAAAGTTATTGGATGAGGAGAAGGATTGGGTGGATCTTTGGTTTAGGGAGTTGAGAGGGTGGAGAGAAACGGATGTTAATAGGAGGCGTTTAACGTGGTTGGGAATTTATGGAGTTCCAATTCATTCGTGGGATGGTGACACGTTTGAGAAACTTGGTAGTTTCGTTGGTAGGGTGGTTGAGATTCATGGTGTGACTTTAAAGAGGTTGGATTTTCGAAGAGGGTGTTGCCTTGTGAAAACTAGCTTTACGTCCGAGATTCAAAAGTCTACGGTGCTAATGGTTAAGGGGAGACGTTATCAAATTTTTTAAGAGAGGAAGCGGTTGTGGAAGAGGTAGAGGTGTTTCGGAAGAATTGTGTAGGGGTGGATGATGTCTACTATTCGGGTGCCTCCTCGGAGGATTATTTAGATAGTGAGGATGTGTCTTGTTTGGATAGTGGTGATTGGGAAGCCTCGGGGGGATATCGAAGAATCTGCTTCTAGTGTGGTTCCGGAATCGGTGCAAGATATAGAGGAAAGAGTTCAAGAGTGTTGTCAACCTATTCGGGAAGAGGCGCAAAGCTTGTGGGAGAAGAGGAGATCCTTGATTATTGAAGCCCCCTCTTTACCGGCTATGGAGCCTCTTAGAAATCAGCAAGGAACACTGTCCTTACCTTTTTCCTCTCAGGCGTTCGGGGGAGTGGTGGATATGGAGGGATTGAAATTTCTAGCAACAGAAAATCATGGAAACAACAAGTTAGGCGCTGATTTGGAAGAGTTGGATGGACCACTTGTTCTTGGGCCATTAGGGAATTATGTTGAGCCAGTAGGTGGACTGTCGAGATTCGGGCAGCCCAGTTGCGGTTGTGGGGGACTTGGGAGGGGCCAGTTAGGGCCAGAATCAGGCCGCGGCCTTGGAAAGGGGGGAGAGAACCCGATTTACAGAGAATGAGATTGGTTTGGAACCGGGAAATGTCATTTTGGTTGATGAATCAGAAGGTCATAGTGTGGACCCGTACGTGGAGAAGCCTCCTAAAACTAGAAAGGAAGGGAAAGGGGGGAAGATAAATGCTAAAAAGAAGTGTTCTTTTTCAAATTTGAGACTTTCTAACCAATGTTTGTGTAGCGGCCATGCTCTAAGAAGGTTAGAAAACACTAGAAGGGGAGAGGGTGTTTCAAGAAAAATTCCTAAAAGGGGAAGGAAAATCCCGGAGGAGATTCATGATCTTCATTTGGATGGAGGTATTTGTACTTTGACTAGCGAAATTTTGGCTTGTAGCAAAACTATCCTTAAGAATTTACCGGAAGAGGAAGTGGTGGGAGGGCAATCGGTGGAGGAAGTAGAGGCTTTGTTGGGACTTGGCAAAGACTTGGGTTGGTTGGAAGGGGAAAGTGAAGAAAGGGCGGGAGTTATTCTAACTTCTTGGGAAAAGAGAGATAATAGAGGGGTGGGAGATTTAGCGAAAGATTTGGGTTTGGAAAATCTAAATGGTGGATTATGAAGATTTTAAGCTTCAATGTAAGAGGTTTAGGAGGTTGTTTGAAGAAGAGGGAGGTAAGGAGGTTGCTTGATGTGGAAAAGGTGGAGTTTGTTTGTTTACAAGAAATTAAAAAGGATTCGTTTTCTAGAAGGAAGGTAGAGAGTCTTTGGGTGATGCAAATGTAGAATTTGTCTTTAGTGGGGCAAGGGGAGCCTCTAGGGGACTACTTTGTATGTAGAAAACGAACATGTTTGAGAAATCTTTGTTTTGGGGAGAGGATGGAGCCTTAGAGATTCAAGGGAGGTGGAATGGGGGGTTGGTAAATTTTGTATATATCTACGCTCCGTGTGATATAGAAAAAAGAGAGGAACTTTGGAAATCTCTTTTACAAAGGTTAATTGAAGACAAAGAGGGCCTATGGTGTTTATGTAGTGACTTTAATGAGGTGAGATCCTTGAAAGAAAGGGAAGGAGGATCGAAAGTGAATCCACAAGCTCTTTGGCTTTCAACTCTTTTATTGAAAATGGAGAACTAGTAGACTTACCACTAGGGAGAAGAAAATTCACTTGGTATAGGGATAATGGAGCTTATTGTAGTCGCCTAGACCGTTTTCTTCTCTCAAATTCTTGGTTGAAAAGGTGGCCATCACTCATTCAAGTAGGCCTAAAAAGACGTATTTCAGATCATGTTGCCATTTTGCTTAAGGAGGATGGGAGGGATTGGGGCCCAAACCGTTTCGGTTCATGAATGGGTGGCTAAAGATGAAAGGTTTTCGTCAAATGGTAGAGGATACTTGGTTGGAAGAAGATATTGAGGGTTGGAGTAGCTTTATTGTTAAAGGAAAATTGAAGAAAGTGAAGGTTAGAATAAAGGAGTGGCATGCTAAGGAAGTGGGAGTTTTAGAGAAAAAGGTGTTGTTGTTGGAAAACAATCTTAACGAGCTTGATTTGGAGCTCGAGGAGGTTGCATATGAGGTGAATGGGGGAGAGCATCCCTGCCCCCTGCAGGGATCTGATCACGGTCAGCAGCAGCAGCCTGGGCAGCCGGCAGGCCGCGGTCTACAACAGGTGCCTGCTGCAGCGTTTTCTGCCCAGACGCCTAGGCAGACTGCTGGCTGTGCCCTACAGCTGCTGCTCGGGCAGTCTACGGGTCTTGGGGAGCAGAATTCTAGGGGGAACATAGGTGGAGGGAGGGGAAACGAGACTAGAGATGAGGAAGGAAATCGGTTGTTGAGAGAAAGAAGAAGGGAAGTGAGGTGGGAACTAGAGGAAACTCTTAATTTCAAAGAATCTCTCCGAAGGTAACAAGCAAAATCTAAGTGGATAAAAGAGGGGGATGCGAACTCCACATTCTTCCATGGAACGGTTGCAAGGCGAGGAAGAGCGAAAACAATGAGAGGGGTAAGGATTCAAGGAGAATGGATTGAGGAAGTGGAAGATGTTAGACAAGGGATATTTGATTTCTTGAATTCTCATTTCCAAGAAAGAAAGGAAGGTAATTTCACGATGAGAGGGATTCATGGTCCTTCTATTTCTTTATCCTCTAGAAATATGTTGGAGGAACCCTTTGAGGAGGGTGAAATTAGGGAGGCGGTTTGGGATTGTGGAAATGAAAAAAGTCCGGGTCCGAACGGCTTTGGTGGCCTTTTCTTTAAATCCATTTGGGAGGTGATGAAGAAAGACATCATTAAAGTGTTTGAGGAGTTCCATTCTAATGGGAAATTTTGTAAAGGGATTAATAGCACGTTTATCACCTTAATCCCAAAGAAAGGCAATTCTATTGGCTTGGGCGATTTTAGACCTATCTCTTTGGTGGGTAGCCTCTACAAGATTATTTCTAAGGTGCATGCTAAGAGGATGGGGAAGGTGTTGGAAGAGGTAATAGCAAAGAATCAATCCACTTTTGTGGGGAATCGGAACATCTTGGATGGGGTCCTAGTGGCAAATGAATTAATTGACGAAGCCAAGAAGAAGAAGAAGAAAATCTTCCTCGTTAAGATTGACTTTGAGAAAGCTTATGACTCCATCAATTGGAACTTCCTTTTTGACATGTTGGCGTTACTTGGTTTTGGAGAGAGATGGATTCGGTGGATGAAGGAGTGTGTTACTACGGCATCCTCGTCGATCTTGGTAAATGGAAGTCCTACAAAAGAGTTTGCTCTTCATCGGGACTTGAGGCAAGGTGACCCCTTATCTCTTTTTCTATTTCTCATCATTGCGGAGTGCTTAAGTAGGATGCTCGAGAAAGCTTGTGAAGAGAATAAACTAAAACCGGTGAAGGTTGGTGCGAATTTGCGGATGATTCTCTTATTTTTGGAGAAGCTTCTCGAGAGAACATAATGGTGGCGAAAGGGGTTTTGAGATACTTTGAGTTGTTCTCGGGTCTAAAAGTTAATTATCAAAAGTGCAATCTCATAGGAGTAGGAGTGGAAGAGGAGAGGTTGCTTGATTGGGCGGCCACTTTAGGGTGCAAAGTGAGTTCTCTACCGTTTTCTTACTTGGGATTGCCAATTGGAGGGCAACCAAGGAGGAAAGGTTTTTGGAAAGAAGTAAAGGAAAACTTTGTGAAGAGACTCGGGACTTGGGAGAATAAGTTCGTCTCCTTAGGAGGTCGCTTGGTGCTCTTGAACTCGGTACTCAATGCATTGCCACTTTATTACTTGTCTTTCTTCAAGATCCCCGTGGGGGTGTGTAAGGAGTTGATGAGTTTACAAAGGAACTTCCTTTGGGGAGGGGAGTTAGGAGCGGATAAGAAGAAAATAGCGTGGGTTGCTTGAGAAAGTGTGCAACCCAAAACAAAAAGGAGGATTAGGGGTGAAGGATCTTCTCCTATTTAACGAAGCACTGTTGGGGAGGTGGTCGTGGAGAATCCAAGTGGGAGGGGAGGATCTTTGGCTAGAGATACTTGATTCAAAATATGGGGATTGGAGAGCCAATGTGAATCTAGCTCTTGAAGGGAAGAAAAAGGGAGGGTGGTCGGAGTGGTGGAGGAGCAAATGGAGGAGGAGGCTACACTACAAGAGAGGGATATAGTGAGCTTAATGTTCATGAAGAGATCCTAGAAATAACACGTTGGTCTAAGGAGGTATGGTCGAAGTATGGGCCTTCAAAAGTGAATGCCTTTGTTTGAAAGACACTCCAAGATCGTCTACCTACAAAGGTTAACTTAAGAAGGAGATGAGTCTTCTTGAGTGACTCGGAGTACCTTTGCAAATGGTGTGGAAGGGAGGAGGAGACCTCTTGGCATATTTCGAAGGGTTGTTCCTTTTCTTCAAAAGTTTGGGAATTATTGTTCGATTGGTTTCAAATGGATTATCCTATTGCGTCCTCGTTGGTGGAGTGGCTAGAAGTGTTTGTTAGGGTTGCTCCTAGAGGTAAAAAGAAGGTGTGTGAAACGTTTTGGCATGAGACTCTATGGAATCTTTTGCTAGCAAGGAATCAACTTTCATATAAGAATGAAGCTATGTCTCCTTGGGAAGTGGTGGAGAAGATCAAGATACATTGTTGGTGGTGGTTAAAAGGGAAACAAGTTTTGAAAGCACATATAAAAATAAATGATTGCCTTTTGGAACCAAGGGGGAGCCTTGGCTTGTAACCGTGAGAGGGGAAGAAGGGAAGGAGTGGGAGGAGGCCGGTTTTTCTAATCTCTTGTGTTTGCTTATTTTGTATCTGATTGCCTTAGGTGATGAATCGTGAAGGCTTGGAGGGCGATTGCTTTTCTTTGAGCGCACTACCTTCCTCCTTTGGTGAGTTTTCTCTTCCCTAGGGCTCGTATATCTTATGTTGGTGTGGCCTTAAATTTCTTGTCACTTGCGGGTTGTGTGCACTTAAGAGGAGGGATAGGGTAGACATACTCGTAGTCATCCCGCATTAACAAGGATGGACCTTGGCGTTTGATGAAGCTTCGTGTGTTCCTATCTTAAAGGTGCTCGTTTTAAGTACACCTTCCGGCATAGGGTGTAGGAGCGTGACCACTTGAGATATACGGGTTGGTTTGGTTTGTTGTGGCTTCGACCTTTGTTAGGATTTGGAAGTTGGGTTGGTTCTCAAGGGTGTGCAAGGAATAGACTATAATTTCCACCAAGTTAAGGAAATCGGCGTTGAGTGGAAGTATAGGGAAATTATTTTAAAATGCTTGCTACATCCTTGAAATCGACTTTTGGCGGTTAGCTCGTGTTGTGTGCTCCCTAGTTGCTGGGATTCTATGTCCCTTTGTCTTCTTCACTTGAGGCCTTTGAGTTGATGTTGGCTACTGCCTAGCTCAGTTCGAGTCCTTGGTAGTTTCTGTTAATGATAGATTATGTCCGGTTCGCGGTACGAACTAAGAGACGACTTACCGTGATGTGAAGGGCACACATGTCCGACATATAAGCCCTAGTCCGACACATTGGTTATTTCAAGATTGGTACTACTCGGAACTGTGGTCCGACATACGCGCGAGAAGTGAGTCCGACAAGGAACATGGATGAAAGCTCAGGGTCCGGTACCTCAAGCATGGTATGTCCGTCACATAGCTTGGTATCGGACACATTGCGCGAGACTATCAAGTCGGTCCTCGTAAAAATGCTACGCGGCTCAGCAGTAGTATGTACAATCACGAAATCTCGGACGGTATGTCGGGCAGTATCTCGGAC